>JAQIWS010000871.1:0-14965 GCA_034696085.1 Stigmatogaster subterranea | reverse complement strand
GTGTCAACTGTTTTGTCCCTACTTGCCCAAACAAACCTCGACTTAAAGATAATCTTTTTCCGGAGTCAGTTCCTTATTTCGGTTATACTGTATATGGCGCTGACATTGTTGCGTGTTGTCAATTACAACTGATTTCCGGTTCGTGATTCTGCCACCAAACGCCGCTTCAATCGTTTGGCTTCACTCGTAATGCAGTAGTGTCTGGTCTGTCAAAAGTTGGCTTCGCATATTTGCTACGAACTTTAAAACCATCTTCGTAGACGTAAATTTGACTTTCTTTAGAATATTTGTGGCAAGGCTGCTTCTGAGTTCCGCACACTAATACCCTACTTGTGGATTCCGGATCGGAGCCTCCAAGTTGGGGTACCACACGCGCCCCCTTGCAGGTACCGTACGACCCCTACACCAGGGCTACGCACGCTCCCACGTCAGGAAACCACACGACCCGGATCATTTTTGGGTACAAGTATGCAGTTCCCAGAAACAGCACTGCACTGTTATTGTAATATTACTTCACAATTCCTTGATCCATCATTGATAGTTTATAAACATACTTTTGACCTTTTCATTTGTTTTTAAACGTACAGTTCTTAAACTGAAATTGAAACCGATGGATAATAAAAACAAAGACAGCGCTGCAGATTTCGCGCACTGACGTCACATCCGTCTCACCACCACCACTCTTTTACGCTCGTTAGTCTATTGTTTAGTTAGGCCAACATCTTAATTACGATTGTAACGCAAGTGATTCTTTTTTTTTTGTTGTTTCCAATTTTATACACAATGCCGAGATATTTATTTGTGTGTCTGTACAATGTACGTCAAGAAGTTACAATAAAACGCAGGTGAACCTATTCAATTATGCATTAAAAGCCTGAAAAATTTAAATAATTTTACGTAAAAAAAGTTTTAAGCCGTTGTCTTGATGTAAATGAAAAGATCACACAACATGTACCGTACCTCATCATTTAATTTTTCAAATACTGTACAAAAAATGCAAACAACGGCCAACATCTTTACGTAACAAAAATCTCAACTTAAAGATAATATTTTTTCGGAATTAGTTCCTTATTTCGGTTGTCGCTGGCGCTGGGCGTGTTGTAAATGACGTCAATTCCAACTGATTTCCAGTTCGTGATTCTGCCACCAAATATCACTTTAATTGTTTGGTATCATTCGTAATACACTAGTGACTAGAGTCTATCACAAGTTGGCGACGAACTTTAAAACTACCTTTCTTTACGTAAATTTGACTTTCTTTAGATTAAACTTAATTCAAATGGAAATTTGTGGAAAGGCTGCTCTGAGTTCCTCACACTAACACCCGACTTGTGGGATCCAGGTGGCATGCCTCCAACTCGGGGCACCGCACGTGCCTCTTGCAGGTTCGGCATGACCCCGACTCCGGGATTCATCCCACTGTCGAGCACCATACATTCCCTACACCTGGCTGACGCGCGTCCCTCATCTGGTCACCACAACACCCAGAGTCACGTTTGGGTACTAGTACGCGGACTACAGTACTCAGAAACAGCACTGGTATTGGATATTTTATTATCACAATTCCTTGATCCAGCATTCATAGTTTATGCAAATTTTTGACCTTTTCATTTGTTTTTAAATGTACAGTTCTTAAACTGAAATTGAAACTGAGAGTTAACATAAACAATGATGGCGCTGCAGATTTCGCGCAATGTCGTCATGAACGTTTTGATTGGTACGCATGGCTTGCACAAACTATGACGTCACGTAAGTAATGGCAGCGAGAGATATAGATTTTTGAGAACGAGTAACGCAAACAAAAATGGATCTGAGCAAGGTTAAAAATGATCAAAAACTGTACTTATGTCGATGGTACTATCGAGGTAACGTTACCGAACCCATAACTAAACTCGTGGCTACATTTCGCTTAATTTTTCAGGTGGATTTGCTTTTTTACCATTTCTCTGGTTTATAAATTTCATTTGGTTCTTTAACGAAGCTTTCCGAAAACCTCAGTTCGACGAACAACAGCAAATCAAGTCATGTAAGATAACAAAATTTCGTAAAATATAACGTCAACAACGTCATTTATTTTATTGAATATTTATTTTTAGATGTAATTCGCTCGTTAGTCGGTTCTTTAGTTTGGACAACAATTTTCGTGGCGTGGGTGGTGACATTTCAAACTCACCGAGCCGAGTGGGGTGAAACTGCCGATCGAATGTCATTTATCATTCCGACAGGGATCCCTTAACAAAAATTGTGTAAATATAGAAATAAACAAGTCGTAATTTTCATGATTCAATATTTTATTGAATGATTTCGAGAGAGAGCACACATAGTGTGCATTATTTAAAAGATCATTGGATCACGAAACCATTAACAGCACCAATGAATCAATATGGAACGAACAAAAATAGCTAATAAATTTGAGCGGAATGATGTTACAAACGCCAACCACCGGCACCATGTTCAACACGGAAGAACGTTTTGTTTTAGATAATAAAAATAAAATTGTTTTTAAAAAATTATACAATTTATAAGTTTCCCTTTTAGCTGTTTTTTGTGTTTTAAGTATCACGCGACTAAGTAACGTTTTTTGTCCCAGTTTTGACGGAGTGAAACCAATTCTTTAACCGCTAAACGCATTAATGACTAAAAACAAATGAAAAATAAACAAAAATTAGTTCAAAATCTCAAAAATTTGTACAAAAAACTGAAAAATACGCACCGCCATCGCTAAAACGTTCGATCCCATCAACATATAAAATACATTCTGCCAACCTGATGATGAAAAGAGACCCGCTAAGAACGGACCCAGAGCAGCTCCTAAATTTGAATATTGGATCAGAAAATGACGCGGAAAATTTGGATTAAAGATTTTTGTTACCCATGGAACCAGTTCCATCTATAATGGCAGCAACAGTAGCCAAAGCTTTGGAATTTCCAGCTAAACTGCGATGCGTTCCTAGTTCAGCGGAGACGGCTGTTGTAATGAGAGCGTAAGGTCCGTTCACGAGGGCGCCGCAGACCATCAACAAACCGATGTTGGTTCCGAGGTTCGAATGTCCAAATGTTTCGTACAAAAACAACTGAAATTGTTAAACCACGGATTAAAATGTGTTTGTAAGGATTAAAATTGGGTTAATAATTTATTTTTACCATCGGAATTGCGGCGAATAACATGCAGACGCAGGTGACGGCGTTTGCGCCGGTGTGGTCACTGACGAGACCCGCAAATATTCCTCCCGCAATTCCACCAACGTCGAATAACGTAGACAAAATGGCAGCTTCTTCCGCCGCAAAAGATGCTACAAAAATAAATGTTTAAAAAAATCGATATTTGTAAATATTTATGAGTTTATTTTGAATTTTTCTTACTTGAAATGCTGATATACCGAGGAAGCCAATATAAAAATGTGTAGCTGACGAGTTTAGCGAAAAATAGGCATAGAGCAAATTCTATAACACCCTAAATGAATAAAAAATTGATGCTACAAATTTTACTGTAAAATTTAATATTAATTTTAACGATTTACTAACGGGAATTTTCAGCGCGTCGAAAAATTTCACAGCTCCTTTACTCGACTGCGCTGGTTTTTCGTCATCAGATGACGGTAAAATCGGTTTTTCTTCATCAGAGAGCTGAAAATCGAGTAAAAAAACGTAAAATTTAGTACTTCGGCTTAAATTCGAAAAATAACGTCACAAAGAAAAAGACGAACAAGAGAGGAAAACGAGCACGAAAAACCAAAACAAAACCAAAAGAAAAACACGCTAGTTGTAAAATAGGCAGACCAAACGCACCGAGGCATCACCAATACCTTGTTATGATGAAAAGAGACAGGCATGTTGCATTTTTGCAACTCAATATTTCTAACTGGACGAAAAGCTGGTGAACAACTGGCAGAATTAGATTTCCATAACAAAGAATGTTCCTAAGAAAATAACGAAAAAGGGATCCACGGATGGGTAACATGCAAAGCTTGTTGCTTTTTATTTTGATTTTTAAGGCGATAAAATAAAAATTAGTCGCGAAAAAGTTAAATAAAAAAGTATTAATTACAGTTATTTAAAGAAGAAAAATTATTTTCGTCGCCGAGTTTGAAAACTAGGTAGGCCTTACCGAATTTGATTCACTTAATGGCATGTCTTCATCTTCGCTGTTATGAACCTTTTTTCGAACTTTTACTGTGTGACGCTATATTTTATGGTTTCAAAATATTCCGCACACAAAAAAACACGAAAGGAAAATAAATAACGAATAAGACACACGAGTTTAAAAGACGTCAAAGATTCCGTGTAATAAAACATTTGAAATTAACCTTGTCGTGATGATCTGGAATCGAACAACCGACGTCCTCTGGATCTAAAAACCGAAAATAAATTTTTGTTTGTTATGTTTTTACTAAAAATTTTATGTAAAATACTTACAAACGACTACAAATAGGAAAACGATAAATCCAACAATCGCCATGATTGCTCCTGGAACCATGAATGATAAACCCCAATTTGATGATACGAAAGCACCAGCGATCAGGGATCCAAGAATGTTGCCAACTGACGTGTGCGAATTCCAAACGCCAAAAATAAATCCTCGTCTAAAAATTACGAATAATAAAATATTTGTGCTTAGCAGTTTTTTAAGGGTTTTTATTTACCTCGCTTTTCCAAACCAATTGCTGACTAATGTGACCACACAAGGCCATCCTGTCGTCTGCACAATTCCTCCAAATATTTGAACTATGACGTAATACCAAAGAAAATGGATGTTGTATGAATACGCAATACCGAAGAGGTAGACTGATATCCCAGATAAAATCATTCCAAATGATAAGTAGTAACGTAAATTAACGCGTTCAGCGATAGATCCACTTGAAAAAAGATAAAATAAATAATTTTTAGTTCAATGACGTAATGTACTCAAATTGAACTCACCTGAAAAACATTGCGAATGCGTATGAAACAAGAAAACAT
Organism: Stigmatogaster subterranea; assembly: GCA_034696085.1. Taxonomy (NCBI): domain Eukaryota; kingdom Metazoa; phylum Arthropoda; class Chilopoda; order Geophilomorpha; family Himantariidae; genus Stigmatogaster; species Stigmatogaster subterranea. Next base: position 10,006 of record JAQIWS010000871.1, on the reverse strand, counting down.
GAATCTAGGGTTCCCAAAAGTTCGTTCGCGTTAGAAACATCTGTGTGTACGATCAATAAATTAATTAATTTGTTGAATTAATGACTTAGTGAATAAGACTAAATCGATAACTTACTAAAAGGAGGCCAGTTACACCAATAATCATTATTTTTGCCCGGTTCGGGAAGACTAGAACAATTTGACACTAAAACATTCTGAAATAGACAAAAAAATAATAATTAATAATTTGTATTTTAGGTCAGAAAAATTAATAGTTACCTTGACAACACTCAACGGTTTTCGAGATAAATGGTAAGCAGTGTAGCAAAGGAATGTCATGAGAAGAATGAATATCCTATAACTGAAACAAAACACGAAAAGTATATTATTAGTCACTTTATTTTTACTGTTTATAAGCTATAAAAATATATTTTTTATCATTGCAATGTAAGCAAACTAAGGAATTGATTGTGATTAAAACGAGCAAGCGCATCAAAGAGATTAAATGAGTTTTATCTTTCACGACACCCGTTTAAATACAAAACATGTGCGAAAAAGCAACTAAAATTCAATAATAAAAATTTGGTTTTGGAGTTTAATTTCCATTTTACTGTTTTTGTGTGAAATTTAACGATGTGATTTTTATACACGTGTCGTTTTTTAAGCAACATTTTAAGCGAAATCAGCTGAGTAGTGAGTTTTAAAGGGTTAAGTTGGATGGGGAATAGACTTACCAAATGTTTTTATCAAAATGTATATTCCGACATCGTTTCTCGCAGCAAATTCTCACCAAATCCAAACCAACAGGCACGGTCATGTCCCGTTAAATCCCGTCAACGAAGACGCTTATTGAGAGAGAGAGAGTTTCGCTTGCTCGGCCTCGTCTTCTTATCACCAGTCGGCGCTGAGATTTATATAGCCAGTAGCATGCTAATCCAACTGATTTTTAGTGACAATACAGACCTCTAGTGACAAAACTCGAAATTAAACTGTTTTACAGTAAAGCCAACATACTGGGGTCTAATTTACGGATTAAAATTTAAATCTATTTAAATCAAGGTTTAATTTTAATTCTAAGTTAAAAAACTAATTTACAATTTTGTAGTAAATATAAAATCGCCTTATTTAAAACAAAAAAAAACTAAACTAAATTTATTAAGAAATTTTTTGTGCGATTTAACATTTCAATTTCAAATAAATTCCAACATCTTATATATTTGAGTACAACAAATCCCACAATTCTTTGTAAGAATCCAATTCTTATTTTACACCTGTTGGATTGGCTGATCCAAATTTAGCCCTGGCGGGAAAGGCTAGATTTTTGCGCCCCCTCGTTCGTGTATGTGTGCGTGCAAGAGGGTCGCCAATCGTGGGATACAAGAGCTGCCGAACGATCGCCTTTTCCCGCTTGGAATACGTTCCGCAACCCCGTTCGCTTTGATGGGGACGAATTTACATGCACAAGGTGAGTCTAGACCCCCCAAACCCTTCATTTTCATCCTCAAAACGCGGATTGCATCTGTTGATGATGGCGGAGCGTTTGCCTTGTCATCGACTACCAGCCATGTTTCTTCGAACCGAGTGTGGGGAAATGTGAGGGACGTGGTTAGATGAGTGTGCAGGATTGCAAAAGGTTTAAAGAGGGCTGTTTATTTATTTTATTTTATTGATGCAGTGTTTGGTTTGGTTTTGGTGTTTCCGCGGTGTGATGGGAGATGGTGAGGATGCTGCGCCATCACGGAACACCATCACCAGAGGACAAACCACGGAGAGAGATGGGGGAGGGGGGAAGAAGGGAGATCGTTCGTTCGTTCGTTGAGGAAAGTGAGCAAATTATGCACGATCCGTGCACGAAACACAAGCGGGTTGACGAGCGACAAAACCGCATAATTTACAGAATTTTATATCGTAATCAAATTCCAAGCATTTTTCGTCAAAGATTGCCGTCAGAAATTCGTCAAAAGGAGATGTGACGGAAAATGCAATGGCGTCTGAGAAAACAAATGTCGCCTGTCAGTCGACAAATGATTCACTCGTTTTGATTTTAATCTTAATCTGCAACTCGACACGGAATCCTCTTTCTTATCTTTCTTTTATTTTTTCCTCCTTTTCTCTGGTTTTTACCCAATCGCGCTCAAATGCAGGTCACGGTAAATGTTACGTCAATTGTACCAAACGTTGCCATAACAACCAGGGAGCCACGACGGTTGCTTGGCATCAGCCAAACCCGCAACACATTTGACTATTCGCGATAATTCGAATTCCGTCGCGTTTTAAGAATATTTTTTTAAGATGAACTAAAATTATCATCTCAACATTTCGCGATTTGACGAGCTTCAATTTAAAAGCGCGTGACGTTCACCGAAACAGATGCGGTTTAAGCTAAACTATAAAACTCGGAACGCCCAGATACTTAAAAGAGAGTTGCTGTCGACGGAAAACTATAAACAAAATTTTGTGTACTGGATTTGGTTTGGCGTGATAAGTAATTAACACCGGTGGTAATTAATTTGACACGTGACTGCTGCATGTTTTAAGACGTCTGAAAGGAGTTAAGGGTTAACAACAACGTTGAACCCGAATGACGTCACGGATTAATCACGGAGAAAGTGTTGAAAGAGTTTTGTTTTGTGGTATTGTGTTTTTTTGAGGGGGAAAATCGATAAAGAAAAATCGAGGGTTGCGATAAAAATGCAAAGAGATCGAGTACAAAAACGTGCGCGTTCGGAGGACAAGTGTTTCGTTGCTCGTCAATTTCAACCATTACGCATTATCGTCGTCATGACGACTGCCGTCATTGACGGAACCATGTAATTCGTCGGTAGCGCTCGCACGATGATCCACACATTCCACTGCTCGACATCATGACGAGAGTTTTGTAAATCGTAAAAAAAGCAAAAAATTCAATTCGTTCAATGATCAACTTTTCAAGGTAGAGTCGAAAAATTTGTCGATAAAATTTTATTTATACATTTCTGTTAAAAAGCAAACTTCAGATTTAAAAATTTCAACCAATTTCTCCATATTTCTCGCACCTGGTTAGTTTCACGGTTTGGAGTCACGAAATTTTTCAGTGGAAATTGAGTAAAGTTGTTGGTATAGATAGAAAACTATAAATAGTAAATGCAAACGAAAACAAAACCTCAGATCACCCAGGTGAAACTGTCTCTTTAAGCAATTTTCATCGCAGGTGGAATCGATTAATGGGAAAAAGGAAATTTTACTACGAAACGAAACCAAACCAAACCAAACCGTGCTCGAAATCCGAGATTTTTTCCTTCTTCCTTTTCTTTTCTTTTCTTTGGCAAATACATTTTGATCGCAATTGGTGTCACTATTTTCAATCTGTGCAAATAATGAAGGATTTCCTGACACTAAACTCATCTACAGGATACGCCACTGAACTTGCCAATTTCAAGGTAGATGCATCGATGCTTAAAACACTTAAGGAAGATTTGAAAAGGGAACAATTTAAATGATAATGCGTTTTTAGATAATTCCGCTTAATTATTCCTAAACGAGCAATTTTTCATCGCTAATCGCAGTAAAGTTTTTTTTTGTCCTTTTGAATTTAAATTTGGTTATTTCACTTTTTTGTATAAAAAAGAAGGAGCAAAATCACAAAATGCTTTTCTTTCTCCTTTTTTTTTTTATTTATTTTTATTTTTATTCCGGAGAAAAGCGCGCGCGTCATTCGGTTGCCATGACAACGCAGCATCCTGTTCACCCGCTCTTACGTTCATCCCCGCACTAAAAATGAACTCTTCAGGGTCCACGGTGGTAAAAAGAACCCCAAGGACGATAATCTGCAGACCTAGCCTTGTTTTAATCCACTCATAAAAGAAAAATTTGACGAATAAACATTTTATTCGATTAGATGCGATTCGACTAACGCCACTTGATAAGATGAACTCGAATAATCTCGTTAATTAAATCGATCGCACCTTTTGTTTAACAAAATCCACGTTCAAAAATTGTAATTAATTCGTAATATTTTGTTACTTGATTGATAGAATAAGCAAAGCAACGCTTTCCCGATGGATTGAGCAGTGCTGGTACCATAGCAATGACGAGGGTGGGCGTTTGTGCCGCGTTCAGCTTCGTTCTTACGATAGGTGAGTGGAGTTTTAAATTTAAATGTCTGCTCTATACTTTTCCGCTCTTTACCCAATCAATATTTAAAACACTTTCCATCAACCTGGATATTTCTTTTAACACCTTTTAACAACTTCACATCAATCAAATCGATGACAGCAGAATTTTAGGTGGTAGAGAAAAATCAATGTGGCAGTTTGTCGATCTTAATCCGTGAAAGAGTGTTACACAGCAGAAGATTACAGTTTTTCGCCGTAAAAGTTGGGTTAAATTAAAAAGGAGCTTTAATTCGTTACGCTACAAACGCAATTACGCTTTAAAAAAGTTAATTACTGGTTGAGAGTTAAAGACAGAATAATGGTTTAAATGCACGGAGTTGAATTTTGTTGTTATTTTTAGGTTTGTGTGGAGTGGAAGCAGCTTTGAAGTTACAAGATTGGCCGACCGATATTAAATTACGAGTAGGCCGAAATACGAGTTTGGCTTGTCGATCGACACTGTCACACGACGTCGAATGTCAATGGGTTCGCAATGGGCATCCCGTGGTCGTCGGCAAAGGAACGTGGAGCAGCATGTACGATTGGCAAAGATCGCCTCGTCTCGGCGATTGCAGTCTGAGACTTATTGGAACCAACTTAGAGCACCACAGTGGCACTTGGCAATGTACAATATCCGATCTCAACGTTGTTGGAAACACAGTATCATCAAAACCCGTCATCGTCACTTTATTAGGTCAGCAAACAAAAGGGAAAACTGCGTTTTGAATCGATCGATCAATAAGTAAATAAATAAATACAAATGTTGTTTTGATTCTCAGTGGAACCGAAGCAGATGAACGTGGAGATAATTGGATCGGGAATGTGGATTGGGAAATTACCGATAGAGAATGGAAGAGTGACGATTCAAGAAGGAACAAATATCACGGCAAATTGCTCAGTTTGTTGCGGCAGTCCCAATGCCACGGTTTCTTGGAAGAAAGTGACGTCATCTAGAACCATCAGCCTCATTTCTTCGAGGAGAAATGTTCGCCAAGCTAATTTCACGTGGCTGAGTCAAGCAGCTACTGATCTTTACATCACTCGAGAAGACAACCGAGCAATGCTCAACTGTTCGGCTTATCACGAGACGTTCAGAGGGCGTAAGAGCAAAAGAATCGTCCTCAACGTCCTGTGTAAGTATTCACCTTTAGCATGATTTGAATTCGATTTAAAATGATCTCGTTGCGAGCAACCAAATTAAACTTGATCAAGTGACGCGTGATTTAATTAGGCACTGAGAAAACTGAGAAAACACTGTAACCGTGTCGAGAAATATTTTAACACGAATTCAAATTGTCTGGAAAAATCGTTCTCGTTTAATTTACACTTGAAAAGATCAAAGGTGACTAATAACCGTTTGTCTCGGTTGCACATAGATCCGCCTAAGAACCTCGACACCCAACGCAACCTCACTGGTTATCTATACGAGCGAGTGACACTCGACTGTCCTCTGCGAGGGAACCCAATTCCCGCCTACTCGTGGTACTTCCAGGGGGAGAATGGGTCGTGGATACCAATGACAGCGTTCGAGAGCGTAGGCAGTAGCCTCGTTCTAGATAATGCCAACACCAGCCAATCTGGACTCTATAACTGCACGGCGATCAGTGCCATCTTCTCCCAGCGGTACCAGGCGAGTGGCCTTCTCTACCTCAGCCTGGTGGAGGGGGGAGCATGTAAGTCCTATTTTACCTGTTTACCGTGTGCTTTGCTATCTAAGCCTGGGCAATCTCTTTGCTACTCTCTACAAGCAACCCAGGACGGTGGCGCTATTGTTCTATATCACATTGGTCAAGTGGCCACCATCATGTGTATTTCCATTTGTCTTTAAATCTCCATTTGACCAATGACCACTGTTGTCGAGTTGAGTGCTCGTCGTCTCTACTAATCTTTTACTTTTATTCGTAGTTCGTTCCCTCAAATCTAAGGAGGCCATCATATTGGGAGCTGCGTTGGGAGTCCTCCTCTTGGCAGCCATCGTTTTCTTCGTTTGGCTGAAAAAGAGAAGATCAGGTATGTTGCTCGTTTTGATTTACTTTCTACTTTCACTAATTCTTTTTTTAACCTAAATTTATAATTTACACTTTTATTGTTTTTTTGTTTTTTTCAGTAAATTTATTATTTAACGCACGTTACTTTTAATTTTGTTTATTTTTTTTCAAGCAAAATAGATTTTAAAATACAGTAAAGTAGAAAATTTTATATTGCTTTTTATTGAATTGCATGGTTGTATTTTTTTTCCTGTAATTCAATTCGTTACAGCGTTCAATTCCGATTAACGAGATTGCCCCAACAGGAATGTATTAATTTAATAGGTTCTTATACCCTTTCAGGACGAACGTACGTGTCAGCTAATGATAAAGACAGGTAAGAATCGACAGCTCAAAGTCAATATTCAATCAATTTTCTCCTCCTTCTACTCCTAAATAACTTCCCACCAAAACCAAAACCAAAATCCAAATATCTTCAAGTGCACATTGAATTTTATTTTCATACTCTTCACCCTCACAAAACTAACCTCATTCAATTTACAACCAAATCACCATTTTTGTTTCTCATTACGAGCTTTGTGGTTTGTGTCACTGTGCACACTGTTTCAGCACTCCCGAAGGACCCATGGATACGGGGTCGGGAACTGGACCCGACTGCGACACCCAGCTCAATCAGATGGCGTGGAACGCTGAGTCGTCGCCCAAAGAGGTGAGCGTGTACCGCTTCTCCGAGAGACCCAATGTCATGGTGACACACAGCAAGCAAGTGTTTCAGCCAGCGGTCGAAATCTGCAGAGGAGCGTCTCATTCTGATCACAATTAAAAAGAACGCTTTTTTCGAAAAAAAAAAAATATTAATACTAAAAATCTCTGCGTCCCTAACTCTTCATATGTCCATCGAGTTTGTCAACTTTGTCAAAAAATAAGAAATAATAACGCTCTAGCTCAATGTATTTTTTCTTGTTTTTAAGTAGAGGTTTTTAAGATTAGAACAAAAAGTTGAGGTGTAAAGATATTTAATATGAAAATTTTTTTGTTCTAAATCGTCCCCAAAAAGTTTAAAGTATAAAATATATGAAATTTAAGTAGTAATGATATTGATATTATAATAAAAAATACAGCGAAGCTACTCTGTGATCTTCAAATCACTGCCACTAAAGAATAAGAGATTAAAAGTATCCGAGTTTATGCTTCCATCTCTGATTTTTAGGAAATAAATACAAAAATAATAATGCTCAATATTTGATTTTCGTCTTAAGAAATATAAAAAACCCAAAAAATTTGATTTGCTGGCTGAAAGACTCTCCGCCCATGTTCATAAAATCCTCCGAAAAATAGCAAACTTAAAATAAGCCTAACGAGGCCTAAATTCAAATTCAAAATCAACCTCATCAAAGTAACATTCGTGGAATTTGTGAACATGATTTTGTCAGCATGTCATCCACCTGTGTCCACCTGTACACAAACCTGTTTCGGGGTCACTTTTCAATTTATACCTACTTTATTATAACTTATCTTATCTTTTTATAACCCCAATGCTGGTAGAAAACTATATTTTTATGTTTAAAATTTGTTTTAACTACAAACAAAAACCAATCTATTTTTAATCCTAATCGTGCCTGAGTTTTATTTGAACAAGTGAAATGAGGAGTTGTCTGTCTGTCCTTGCCAATTGCAGCCTAGCCTAACAGAACTAATATCTAGGCCTACTCCCTCTTACCCCGACACCATGTTCTGAAAGAGCGCACGGATACATGAAGAAGGAAAATTAGTTCGCAGTGGAATTCCTCTCCGGTGAGACAAGTGCCGAGTGTCGCCTCCAATTCATCCACTGCTGCAATCACCAAGAACTCTTTACTCAAAACAAAATAACCCAGAGTATCTCTTCTCTCTTGCATTGTGCGTTGTTTTTGTTTCTCATATGAAAACGCACACAATGTATAACCCAGGAAACGTTATAGCAAATGTGCACACAGTCCATATAGTGCAAACGTAGAGTGCTGTCAAATTACGTAATAACGTTCATTTTTCTCTCTCTCTTGTCTGGTTTGCACTGCCTCAACAGAAGCTCACCGGTTGTTATGAGAGTGAAACCTAACCTAGTAAATGATGGCCCGATCTTCAATCAGCGACTCTGCAGCAGGGACGTCGCAAAGCAGGCGACACTCAGCTCAACTACGGTTTTAAAAGCGTCAGAATCCCTCCACATTCTATACTACAAAATCTACTTCCCAAAACTCCTTCGCAATCCTCTTTCAGTGGACGCGAACTCCACGAAATTGTTGCTGGCGCTCATTTTTGTTACTTTTGTCGAAAAATCTTCAATTTTTTCTATACTCAAAGAACATTTTAATCTTTTAAAAATTAAAAATAAAAATATTTAAAATGTGTTTTAGAAATTGGCAAAACGAAACATACTAACAAAATGTTGAAAAATCTAAATATGTAAATAGTTGTTTGTATTTAGACAAATTAAAAACTCCAAAAACCCCAAATTTAGAAGTTAAAAACTGGTTTATAAAGCAAAAAATGGGATTTAAGTAATAATAATAATATCACAATTTTGGGGTGAAAAACAATTTTTTAAAACATTATTAAAAATTGGATCCAGTCAACATGTTTTACTGATGGCAGCAATGTTCTTCAACTATAATTGCATTTAAACATTTGTCAATGGGTTAATAACAACAAATTAAGACTAAACTACCATAAAAATAAGTAAATAAAAGATAAAAAAATCTAGAAAATTATTATTAAAATAGTCAACCATTTTAAAACTATTTATATATCTCGTTGTTGAAAAACCAAAAGTAGATGGTAGTTGGAAAAGTGTTGCAGACAAAACGCACTTTGTGTTAATCTCTCCACTTTTAAACATTGTAACAACTGTAACCGTGTCATTAATTGTTTGTTTCTTTCCTTCTTCTTTTAAAAAAACAAAATGTTGAGTCACTCAGATGTTTATGCAAAAATAAGAAAAAAACCGAAAAAAAGAAAATTTGTTTATCTTTAATCGTCTCTTGTTGAGTTTGAAATTCCTGCCTGTAATTTTTCTCGTGTCTTTGCTAATCCACTGGTTTTCTAATCCCGACCAAAAGCGTTATTATTATTATAATTAATAATGTATAAGATATAAGATATATAGATTTGTCAAATTTTCATCGGTAGCCACATTGCCAGAGATATTTTAATGTAATAATTAAACCAACCATATGTAGATTAATTTTGACACCGTACCTAATAATAATAATAATAATAATATTAATAATAATAATAATTAACTGATACTAATAAATAAATAAATAAATGAATAAAATAAGCATCAATAATAATATGATATATATATATAAATATAATATTAATAATATATTAATCAAGAAAATACTAAGATTAATAATAATAATAATATTAATAATAAGTAATGTACATGTATTTCTATGAGCTGTTAGGTGAATTTTGGATGGAGTTTTTACATGTTAAGTAGGTGGTGTTAATTATTATCACCTGTCATTTTACATTTTCTTGTTCGTTGGGCTCAAGGGGAAAAATTAAGAAATCTTAACTAAAAAGCTGAAGAGTGTGTGTGTGTGTGTGTGGGAGAAATGTGCCATTGTTTATTCTTCATCTTTATTGCAAATTCGATAAGTCAACCTTTGGTAATTGAAAAAAGTTTTATTTTGTCGGAGTTTATATATATATAAGATAGTTTTGTTGTTGTTGTGGGGTGCATTTCTGTTTGGTTGCAATTTGTTGCAGTTAAAATATTAATAAGATAATCCCGTATGTGGAAAGGTAAATACTCTTTAATTCCCACTGAGCCTCATGTACATTGTAAATTCGTAAGAATAGTTCTACCATTTGTCATGAAAACAAAATTTAAGAAATAAAACGTTACATTCTAAATGA
>JAQIWS010000870.1:0-14970 GCA_034696085.1 Stigmatogaster subterranea | reverse complement strand
TGCTTTTCAGTGTACGTAGTAAGTGTAAATTTAAATTAAATTTATTTGTACAGCCAATTGCAAGTAGTTGCTAAAGTAAAAACTGGCATTTTATTACACTGATTGGCTATAAGAATTCGTATTCCCGTAACGTCACTATCGGTAGCTAAAACGTACCAAATGTCACGTCACGGACTCGAACCCGAGTAAAAAAATTTTTTTACCCATGTTTCGGGTCTTCAAAAAATCACCAAATACCCGGGCAATTTTACCCGAATAAACCCGGTCGTCACTCTCTAGTTTTAATGCTGCAGTTACATCTGGACGGTGTAGGTCGACAGCTCTCTTTACAGACATTTTTTCAATGTTTGTTGGGTTAAATTTCGGATTGGTTTAAAAATTTCATCCTTTTGCATCTCATACAGTTGTTTAATGTATGAAGATGAAACCAGATTGCCATTGATCATGAAACTTCTTTTTGTATCAAGAAACTGAGAATTAACATTTTTAAAAACATGACAAAAATCGAAAGATAAAATTAGTTTTCTTGTTGGATCACGCGGATGTTTGTCCAGTGATTTAATTTCTTGTTGTTGTTAAACAACTTGAATGACTTAACGTTGATTCTAGCATTGTCAGACACAAGACGAACGACTTTAAATAAATGAATTTCACCTCATTTTTAAACGATTCAATTTCTTCCTCCACGTTGCTTAGCTCGTTTCGTAAACTAGAAATTATCTTTCTATTTCACAAACAAAAATAAAAATTTCGTTTACATTAAAAACTCACAAAAATTAACCTCAAATCGTAATCACTTGAATAATTATGTAACATTTAACTATTTAACTATTTTCAGTGTAAAATGCGCCGTGCATGGTTCGTTCGGCACTCGACAGACCCTCCAAAATTTCCCTTTTTATATATTTTTACTGACCACTCTTCTCCGCATCTCTTACGTAACCTCGTTAAATCGAAACGTGTTTTCAAGGAAAACCGCGAAATTGTTTGTTAATTTGTGTTTTTCTGCTTTGCATAGTTTGTAAAAATGAATTTTTCTACAAAACGCGTCCGTTACATGGATTTAATCCCCAAAATTGCAATAATTTTTATTTTTGGATACAAATTTTACACCTGAAAAATAAATCGCAATGAGTTTATTTTCTCTACTTTCATCAATGCAACCAAACTAACAATAGCAAATTCTTTTATTACATTTTAATAACAGTAACTTCTCAAATGTGTTATCCAACAATCTGTTTCGTAAAGGAGTTAAAATTAACTTTCCTGCACTAAATAGACCTTCTACTGGAGCACTTGATGGTAACGTGGTGTTGTGAGCTAAAAAGACCCTCTTAACCAATGTGTACTTCTTCAGAATGTCCAAATTATCAGAAGGATCACACAAATACAGCTCAATTTCCTCCTCTGCAGCAGTCTTATTGGTCTTGGCGTTTGAAAAATGGAAAAACGACTTTTCTTCGTCATCATCACTGGTCAGAAAATAAATCGAAATGAGTTTATTTTCTCTACTTTCATCAATGCACCCAATAGCAATAGCAAACAGTTGACAAATTGATCATCAATTCCCCTTTTGATCTTTGTCAAGATTAAAAAAAAAAATACGTGCAGGTATTGATTCTAGAGGTAATCAAAATTTTTTATTTGTAATTTGAAACATTTGTTTACATTGATTTAATTTATTTGTTTACTGATTTCTTTTCCCCTCCAGCTTCTTCAGCTTCTTCTGTTAAGCGTTTCGGTTGTTTAAATATTTCTATATTAGTCGTCGTTTTTGTATATTTAAGTTCGAATGTTTTTGGCCCGATATCCATCGAGTGCTCTATAATAGTCTCAAAGTCGTCGGTTCCCGTGCGTTACAAAATGGCGCGCACAATGGAATTGGATTGGAAGACCTGATTTCGGGTCTTCGTACAAATTTACTAATTTAGCAATTTACCAAAATACAACCTGAGATGATTTTCTCTCTCTCGACGAGGGTGTTTTGGCGATGATTGTTCTTACAAAAGAAAACACAGTACAGTATTGTCAAAAATTTATTTTCCAGAATTTTTTTATAGCAACTTGAGCAAACACTTTTTCGTAATACGTATCAATTGCTTTTAGCACATCTGCGCAAAATTTTGCGTCATATTGAATTGGTTCAATGTATAAACCTTTCTTAGCACTGATTTCGTAGTATAAACTATGTATTTTGGTTGTGTGCATTTGTAACCGCACTTGAGTATAATATTTGTGTTTTACATTTAGTTTATAACAATTTCTGTGCTTTTTTAAATACACAGCTGCTGTTGGTGATTCACATTTAACAGAAAATGGACATTCTACTTCTAAAAGAATTGGTTTGGCATCAGTTATTCCATCTGGTGATGCGGCTAAATAATTTCTATTTTTATCAATGAATACACCACACTTGTTTACTTTAATACCCGTAATTTTAACGTATTCCCGCAGTGCAATTGATTCATTATTAATCCCCCATTTTATTGCAGGGCAAAATTTTATTTTCGATGATGGCTCCAACTGAGCCTCAGCTTTTCCCTCAGCCAATTTCCCACTTTTGACAGTTAGAATTATATCATGGGCAATCGATGCTGTTTTGCGAGTTCGCCGTACTTCTTGCCACAATTTACACAGAGAATGCTGTCTTGTATTTCTTTCAATTTGCTCCTTTTCTTCATCTTGCACACAATTTATCTCATTAAGCAAATCAACAGCAAAATTTTTTGAAAATATGCATGAACATTACACTCTCTAAATTCCACAGCTGGGCTGTTGCAGCCAGAATTTATCATTAAATTAAAAAAATTATCACTCAAATTCTGACAATGAGAAATTTCTTGAAATGCTGTCTTTCCAACAATTTGACTGTATGTCATTGACTTTACTTGTCTTCCAGTTGGAGGATGATGCCATGTCTAATTCTGCCGTTTTTGAAATCGTCTCTGTTGATATTCCAGTGGCTCCATACTGCCCTATATTATCGGAGTGGCTACATGCACATCCCAAGTTTGCACCACTGCGCATGCGTGCAAAATTTTTGGGGATGTACGAATAAGGCCGCGCACTGTTATTCGTACATCGCTAAAAAATCTTTTATACATCCTTCTTATCTTTTAATATCTGGTAGCCCCTGGGTTCAAGAGTCCAACGGCGTCTCGATTTCTTTGGAGTTTGATTTTTCCGAGCTCTTTCGTGAGGAGATCCGCCCAATTTTGGTCAGTCGGAACGGAAGTAACCTTGATCTTCTTTTTATCCACCAGTTCTCGAATGAAATGGTAACGTAAATCAATGTGCTTATTGCACTCCGATATTACTTGATTTTTAGCCAGTTGTATCGAAAACTTCGACGGCGTCAGGTAATAGTTCCCCTTTTAAAATTGGTCCTGCAGTTGCTGCAGGAATTAATCTTGCAGCAATTTGATGCTACAAGCTGCAGGAAATTCTCCATTCAAATATTCAGGCTGCAGGAACATGCAGCAATTCGCGCAGCATTTGAATGGCAAACAGTATATCCTACAGGAATGCTATTGCATGGGAAATTCCTGCAGGTTCCTGCAATTTTGTTCCATAAGGGTCCACCGCACCCAATTCCTTTAATAAATTTTCCGTCCAAATAGCCATCTTGGTCGCCTCGGTCAAGGCGATATATTCGGCTTAGGTGGTGGATAACGCTGTGCTTTGCTGCTTTCTGCTACTCCAAGCAACGGCAGCTCCCGACGTAACCACAACGTACCCGCTAAAAGATTTCCTGTCGACGGCATCCCACGCCCAATCGGCATCCGAGTATATCTCCATTTTCGCATCGGTTTTCTTAAAGGTTAACTTTACCCCTTCTGTTGACTTCAGATACTCTGGTACATGCTTCATGGCATTCCAATGTTCCCTCGCCGGTCGCTCGCAGAATTGGCTCAAATATTCCACGGTGTGTGCAATGTCTGGTCTAGTTCCTGATAGATATAAAAGTGAACCAATTGCCTGTCGGTAGGGAATTTTGGCTGACTCGTCTTCGATTTCGTGCCAATGTCGGTCGTCGATCTTCTTCAGTTTCCAGCCCGGCTCAAGAGGTGTTGTTGCGTCCTTTGATGCCGCCATTCCAAAATGTTCCACGACCTGATCCACGTAAGTCTCCTGGTCCACCGAATATTAGCCTAATTTATTTCGATGTATACGTAAAGATAAAATATACCCTAATTTCCCAAGGTCCTTTGCATCAAAACCTCGCTTCAGATTACGCTTAAACTCCCGGATGCTCTCTTCACGGTCACTGAACATCAGCAGGTCGTCCACGTAGACTCCAACTATCAAGTTTTTCTCTTCATTTTGATAAATGCACGGATTGGACACGCATAGCTTTAGCCCCAATTCAATCAAAAATTCGTTTAAGCTGAAGTTCCACGCCAGACCCGACTGGTGTAGGCCGTAAATGCTTCGTCGGCAAACCAGATTTTCCTCTCCCTTTTTCTGTAAGTCCGCGGGTAAGGACATATAAATTTCTTCCTCTAATTTTCCGTTCAAATACGCAGCTGTTACATCCATCTGATTCGCCCTATGACCTCGATGTTTGGGCGACGTTAAAATTCCATGAATACTACTACTACATCCATCTGGTGCGCCGTTCATTCTCTCCTGGTTGCGAGGGCCAACAACGTCCGAATAGTTTTCAGCTTGATGACCGAAGAGAAGGTGTCACGGTAATCCTCCCCGTGTACTTGGATGAACCCCTGGGCCACCAGTCTCGCCTTGAACTTTTTTATGTTTCCGAACTCGTCGTATTTTTTCTGAAAAATGACTCTGGAACCAATTAGTTTTCTTCCCCTTGGTTTTTTCACCATGACCCAGGTCTTCATTGTAGACATATTTTCCAGTTCTTCGCCGATTGCGGCTCTCTAGTTTTTGGCGTCTTGACCAGTGAGTGCTTCACTTACGATTTTGCTATGTCATTATCTTCGTTTTTGTTCTTTTGAGCCAACGTGAGGATCGGCGTACTTCTGGCGTAACTTCTTCATTCACTATCCATTCAATAAGAATACCCGTGCGGTCTGCGTCGTATCTTTCGTCATCCTCACCAAACAAATCTGATGCAGCGTCATCCAGTACAGCGTTTTCGTCACGTTTTGCCATCTCGTCTATCTACGGCCAAATAAACTCAAGCGACACAAGTGATCCGGACGTAGAAACTCCAAAAGCTAGTAACCATTATTTCCGAGTTTTCCCCCTTGTATCCATTTTACTTATTTCACAATCCCCGGATGTCCGGGTCGTCTGGTGGCTGACACATACCAACATGGTGGGGGGCATACCGAGGGGACGCAACGGGAACAAAACATCTACCTAAAATATTAAAACATGCAATTTTAGTTACGACATAAAACATGAAAACAATTTTTTTACACAAACAAATATTTACTCAGGAGCGGGGCGAAGCAGCTTGAGTTTTTGGATAAACTCCTCGCACTTGCTAAGTTTACCGCGAAACGTTACAATCTCAAATTCATCTTCGGCTAACGGTCTTTGTCCTACGCTGAATTCGCTCAAGGCGCCCACGAGATTTTGGTTGACCGATGGCGCAACGTTTGCGGATACAATGGCGGATTTTTCTTTGTTTTTGATTTCGCCTTTTGTAGCACCTCGCTCCGATGAAAGTTTTTCTAAGTTCTTAATCAATTCCTTGGATCTTGTTGTTGATTTATTTTCATCTTTTTCGATTGGTTTAACTTCTTGCGCTATTGCTTGTTCTTCGTAGCTTTCTTCATCTGCGCTAGTTTCAATTACTGGAGAAGCGGAAAAATTAGCGGCCAACTTTGAAAATTCGTTCTCTGGAGTTTCTGCACGCTTCTTTGGCTTAGCTCCTTAATCTTTACCTTCTGCTTCTTGACCTGCGTTTTTCGGCGCTTCTTCCTTTTCGATTTCAATTACTTTGACTTCTTGGTTTTGCGCGAATGGCGGATTTTCGGTTTCGATTACCTCCTCGACGTGGATGACTTCACGATTTGGGGCGGGAATCGTTCCTAGATCCCGGCAAGCGACGTACATGTTGAACGGCAAATTGTGTGTTCGCACGTCCCATTCTTGCCTGTACGTTAACGACGTGCTTTTTCGCGGATGACGCGCAACAAAATTTGGGCGCATGTCTTCGTTGTCGGCTCGTACTTCACTTTCTGCGAATAAAATGTCTTTTATGCGCTGCGGCGCCCACTCCCACAATTTACGGTAGCCGATTGTTGGAGCCCGTCGGTGCGGAAAACCTTTCGTAACCAAATCGCCTTCATAATGGCGCTGAACACGTGCACCACGTTTTCCTCCGATGGTTGGCGCAATCCATGGTCGCACTGGTGGTAACGCTCGGCCAACCGGCCATTTCGCCCACGGAACGCCTCCATATCGCACAATTCTAATTTCACGACTCCAATCGTGTAACGCGTCGCGGGTTAACTCGCCTACTCCATGACATGCGAAGCATCTTTTGTTGTCGTCTGGTGTTGTTTCCCATCCGAAACAGACTGGACAATACTCATCGTTCGAATAAAGGATCGTCGATCCAATTGGCGCGGTGTGCAAATCTCTATGTCGTCTTTCACTCAAAACGTAAGATGGACGTTCGTCTAAGCCACGGCACTCTTCTTCCTCCTCTTGCATCTCGCGAATTTTTCGCTGAAGTCGCCTTTGCGTCCCGGCCAAACTCATACCGTACTTTTCTTTTAACTCCTCCTCGTCGAGGTCATAGTATCTTTTCCATTCGTCCTCACCGTCTTCGGGATAACGCAATGCCATTTTACGCAATTTTCTGATTAAAAAGTCTAAAATTTGAAGCACTAAAAACGTGTTGACGATTTGACTTGACCAACACTTTGAAAATGGCGTCGTCTTTTCCAGGTTTTATAGCGTTCGTATTGGTTCATTTGCGCCACGTGATTCGCTGTTGCGTCTTGGTCGTGACGTCAGGCGTTGCACTTGCATGCTGGATGACCAAAACAAACTTGATGAGTCAACGGATTAGTGTCACTTTCTTGCTTTTGTGTTATATTTCTGTGGTTTCTTCAAAGGATATTGTGTTCAAAGTTCATTATCTGATTTCGCAAATATGTGAAAATTGGTTTTCGATTTTTACAGTTCATTCTTATCACTTTTATGTTCACTTCCTAAATTCTGTTTTTAAAGGAAAAAGATGGCGGCAACGGATTGATCAAGTCAGCTGTTCACCATTATTCTCGCTTCAATTTCACTTCATCTTGTACCAGATTGGGCCTCTCTCATCACGGTATCACCATTAACGATCTTATTTCGATATTTTTTTCTTATTTCTTTTCAAATTCGATATATCTTCAACGTCGAGGGCAATTTTTATCTTCGGTATCACAATCACGTAGAGGAATTTTTGTCGAAATTTCTCACTTTCCCCCCTCCTCTAAGTTGTAAAACGGAGTTTTTCAACTGTGGACTTTTGCGTGATTGTGCGGTGTCGAATTTCAATTGTCTTTTTCGTTGTTTACTTTTTCGCCTAATTCATGTTCGAGCGTCCCTTATCCCTAATTTAAAATGCAGTTTTTACTAAGCATGTACTGTATATAAAAATTAGTAACATTTAATAGCAGGAGAATAAAAAGAGAAGTAACTTTCAACGAACTTTCATGGGTGTGAATATTGCTTTAATACCGTGGACAAAAAAGAATTCTTAGTGCATCGTATTGTGCAAATTATTGCTATCACATATGAACGGAACGCGTAAAAATTTACGAAACAATCGCATTCATTTCTTCAATAACAAACGTCATGTGAAATTCAAGAACTCGTAATCGTCATATTCGTTGCTCAGTTGGGTTGGCGGATACAGAATGCCTGACTTTCAGCTACAAAATCAAAGCAAAAAATCGTAATATACATTACGTGACCCGTAGGAAACATAAATTAGGCGACCTACTGCCACCTAACGCCTCCCTCCCTTCCGCTAGAATCCAGCAATCACAAAAGAGAAAATTTATTGTAAAAGATTGTGCAAAAATAAATCGACTAAAAGAGACATTAGGTAACGGACGTGTACAGTGTACACAACGAAAATCTGTTCCATGTGTAGCATCGTCCTTACTTTCCTTTCATAATCCACGACATTAAAGAAACTTTATTACCGTTACCTGTTCTTGTAGTTGACGAATAAAAATAAAATTTGTTCACGCGCAGCAGTTTTTGTACTGAGACTCAGCACATCTCTGGAAGAAAAGAAGTGATTTTAACATTGTTCTAACACTTTACTCAATAGTTTTGATACCCGAACTAGCCGATTAAGTTTGAGTAGCAATTCTTCCGACAATTCCAAACAAGCACTCTGCCACGATCCATTGCTTAAGTAAACGGGACACGTCATTACGTTTCCCTTAGGGATACCATAACTCCCTGAACAACAAATATTTATTTGTACTAATATTTTTGAAACCATTCTTTGTCTTGATTGTTACTTACCATCAGATACGATACCGACTGAAGTCAGTTCCAACGGTTCCGTGTGATACCATCGTCGTAAACAGGTGGTCACGCAATGCGCTAGAGCCATGGTCGTTACGTGACTTGTAGACTGCTGTTCGCTATTTTGGAGAAGTTCATTTTTCAGCTCTCGTTTGAACCATTTCCAATATGGAAAAACTGATTCCAACGGCCGCGTAAATCCCTCGCGCTTCCAAATGGCACCGTCGTAACTGGCAACTGTTGCGTGCGATACATCCACCGTAAACGAATCTCCGGGGTTTCCCCAGACGAGAACATCCCGTACTTCGGAAGGTCTGATCCCTAGCTTACGAGCCAACGCAGCTCGCGCGCGAATTTCAATGTCGCTAACGGCGATCAAATGTGACGATAAGTGCGGACACGCGTTTGCTACTAGATATGCGCAGAAATTAAGGCTGGGGTGATCTCCGGCCATTACCACTCTGCAGTCGTGTTGAGCAAATTTTCCAATTATTTCGGCGTGGCTTCTGATGCGAAGTTCGTTATCCACATAAGTATCCGCTTTTATCAGTGGTTTTTTCGTTAAATCAATATCCGACGAAACTGCTGATTTGTGAGGGATGGTTGCTGCTTTAGCTGTGGATAGACGCTGCTCTGAAGGCGGTTCGATGTTGAAGGTGTCTAATTCAGTTTCCAAGCTGAGCGTGTGATAATCCATTTGATTTAACACGAAACTTTCACTGGAAGTACTGACTCTGCCTTGACTCATTTCGCGAGGAAGAATGTCTGGTCTCTGAGCGTGTGAAAGCGGATTGAACTTATCCGAAGATAGCTTGGAAGCAAGAGCTCGTTCGAGAATTTCTTGTGTAATTGTACCAGCCAACGAATCGAATTGAGGATTTAATCGAGAAACTATGGATACTCTCGGAGAGTGACGTTTCGTCTGCGGTTGTAAATGACTCACTGAGGAGTCTGCTGCGTAAACCGTGATTTTGCTGCAGTGGAATGGTTCCTCCAACCATATTATGAGGGAACAATCTCTTACTGCAGTTTCTACGTCATCGCCAACTATAACGTCTCTTAGATAAGGACTCGCCAAGTCGAATAAATCGTTTTTTATGGTGATGAGTTTGTCGATATGTCTGGGGTGACAATATAACTGCAGAATGATTGCTTTATCATCTCCCAACGTACCATCGCGTAATATTTGAAAAAGAATCATCAACGTAGCTTTGTGGCAAGCAGCGAGCACTCCGACGCGGTACGTTTGCATCGATTCTTTTTCAATCTTAAGACGTATGTTTTTTTCTAAGTGTAAACGACGATTATCGCTTGCTAATTGTAGAAGTTCCAGTGTGGTGAGATTAACGCTAATTCGGTAATAAATTTTAGCGTATTCGAGAAAGTCATCGGCGTTGCCAATCAATAGTCCGCGACTTCCCCTCATTACCAATTCTCGCCAAATAATCGGAGATTGTGCATGTGCCCATCCATTTCGCATGCATACATCGTGTAGCCATTGCTACACGCACAAGAAAAAAGAAACGCTCATGATTTTCATGCATTAATGAATGCTGATAAGTAATTTTTACCTCCCAAGCGTCCCCTTCGTCTAACATTATCTTGTGTACCTGGAATGATGGTAAGGCAGCTTTAAGTTTCTCGGCAACTGCTTCTGCCAAAGCGAACCTAGGACAACTACAAACTCCTGAGGGAAAAGATTTAAAAAGTATATTGTAATAGTATAGCAAAAAAAATTATATTTAATTTCAATTTATACCAGCAATTACGAATTTAGCCATTTACGATGTGATAGCGTTTAACAAATGACTGACATCTTGTTTTGTGTTGTTATGGAGTAAAAGAAAGTAATTTTTGCACGTGAGGTTTTTAATAATGGTACAATTTTCATATCATTGCGACGAGTGCATGTTTTTGTACCATAAAAACTAGTTCCTCCGAATTTGTGGATAGCTTCTGAGCGATTTGTGGTTAGTTCTAATTGACAATACAATATTTCAATTTCAATATTTGTTTTTATTATTGCTAATATTGATTTTATTTTTAAACGCAGACGCGCACAAAAAAATCTGTTTTGATGAAACATGGCGGACATTTGGGTTATTTTAAAGGTAATTCGCTGATGCCATTTGTGTGACACAACAGTCGTCAAACTTACTTCGTACGATTCCGACTGAAGCTGCATATTGAATTACGTAGTAATTTATTTCATGTTTTATTTTACATTTTGCGAGAAAAGCATTTTTCTATGGCGTTCGTTGTTGTAATCTCAATCTGAAGTGTTATTTATTATCTTGACAACGTTTTATAACCTTGTACCCTTTTTTAGGCCAATTTTTTTACATCAATTTCAAACGAGCGAATTGTTGCTAGACATACTGTGGGTGGTGCTTTTGTAATAATTTGAATAAACCAAATACAACCCACTAAAGATAAATTGTTTCTTAGATTTATTACTTTGTGAAGCTATACTGTAAATAACAGAGAAATTTTTAGTTACTGCTAGGTGCCAATTTATTGTTGACACTTTTCTGGAAAGCAATTTGGACGAAGTTTCATTTCAGCAAATTTGACAGAATACCAATAACCGAGCCAACATCTCCATTGAATTCCTTCTCCTCTACCAACATCTCCTTGAGGATAATATGGAGAATTAAGTTTTGCTCTGTAGCAATTATCGTACCACCATCCGCCACCTTGTCCTTGATATTTAGCGCATTCTCGAGAAATCAAACCAGCGTTATTACTGTCTAAAGTAGAAAATTTTGCTCCGTTGTGATAGTCCATGCAGTCAGGTATTTCACCAGAAAAATTTCCAATTTTAAGCCGATAAAAATCACTTTCATTCGCCACTCTGAATTCACCGTACTCGACCCCCTGTCGTTCTTTATTCCAAGGAACAATTTCAATGCGAAGCGTAACTTCTTCTTGATTACTCAAAGCGAAAATCGCATCAAGACCGAGCCAAAATTCACGGCTTAAGTGACCGAAGCCGCGTTTGTAATCAGCCCACAAACGAGTGAAATTTTCTAATTTACCGCCATAATCTCCACGACGCTGGATCACCTGAAAAACATTAAACATTACTTAGTGACTAGTGCTAATGAGTGAATTTAAGAATGAACGCACAGTCCAACCACCTCCTTCAGTATCCATGTCGCAATAGGCGTAGAGTTGAAGTCTGGCTGATGAATTGAACTGCGGCCAAATACTGAAAATACCGCTTTTTTTGAAACCGTTCTCGTAAACTTCGGCGCAACTTCGTGGACGATCAGCCAGGACTGTGTTTACTATTTGCATACTGGGCATTTCTTGAAGATAAGCGTCGTTTATTCCTATAGGGCGAGGATGCCTGTTGAAAAGCAAAACCGTTGGGTCGTCGTGTGAGACTTCTTCTTGACGATCGGAGAATTTAGCTCTCGGCATTCCAACTATGATTTTACAGAAAGAATTAATATATTTTTTGAAAGAGTGCATTGACGCGTGGTTGAGTAACCGCGATTTTTATCAATTCAAGAACCCTAAACTTTGGTCAAATTTCGATTTGAAAAGAGTTATCCGATACTTTTGCTTATTCGATATAAGATTGTAAATTACCGTAATTATCGGCGTAATAAAATTTATTTAAATTATAAAATAATAATTTGAACTTACGTAAACTCTTGTGAAGTTCTGTGACTGATCGTGTACATTGCAAAATATCTACTTGCATAGCTCGTAAACCCGATCCCATATCTAAAGCTAGTTGATGTTGAAGTAAATTCACTCCTTGCTGGATATCTTTATGATCCCGCTCCAAATTATCCCCCACGCGTTGCAGATGCGCGTCCATTCGTAAACAAGTAGAATCCTCGCCGTCGACCCGAATGGGTGAACTCACAGTAGTCGCGCTATTTGCGCTGATAGTACGCAGAATTCTGCCCATCCGTCGCATTTCCTTCCAGTGAAAATCGTTTAACATCTTTTCCAGCGATTTCAATGATTTTAATACTTCATCCCCCTCTGGGAATTTTGGAGGTTCAGTGACCTTATCCATTGTAATTGGCATTTCTGTAGAATTCATGTTTGTTGAAAACGGATCATCCGCTTGCATCGCAGCGTTTTTCGCAGTTTTACTGAATTCAATATTTGTGGTTAATTTTGACACTAACATGCTTTCAAATGCAGATGTTGCGTTCAGTAGCTTTTCCTCCAAAATACGTTGCATCGCGTCCAAACGTTCGTTTATAACTGAATTCATACGCTTTTCGTTGAATGAAGATAATCCACCCAACTGACCTGCAATAAGATCCAGCTTTTGCTCTACCACTAGTAACCTGTTTCTCCATTCCTTATTTTTGTGATTCTGTCCAGCTAATAATCCAATGTAGAGAAATAGCAACAAAATTCTCAGCAACATTTAAAAAAAAGCAATCCTACACCGAAATCCTTGATAAAATGATCATCCGATATTTTTAAAGTATCAAACCTTTCTGGACAGGTTGCATCATTAAGACATCAAACTTTAACGATGTCCTTTGGCAGTTGAATGAAACCCGTCAATTTTCAACCCAAACCAGTCTCAAACACAACGCATTGAAATTTATTACTATAAGAACTCGATAGTTTATGTATCAAGTCAGACAATTTTTTTTTCAAGTTCTTCTTGTCTGATTACCTTTGACCTTAAAAACCTAATTACGGTCAAAGCCCAGATTGAATATATTTCACGCTTGCTAAAACGATCGCTTTACAGTAATTCTGCCGGAAAAATTGAATAACTGAATTGAATAATTATCACTTTCAACACCCCAAGAGCGAGAATAATTGCTCATGCGCAGCGTTCGCTGCCTGTTCCTGCAAATTGCCCTCGAACACCAACACAGCAAGTGATGAAAGTGCGGTGTAAATTGTTACAATTTTGTGAGCACATTAGTCTGGGCGGAGCAGGATGTAACAACGAACCTGTTCAGCGCGATTAATTACCGGTACCTGAAAGAAAATATTTATGGAACAGGTTTTCTAAGTGGTGAAAAACTGTTGAGATTACAAGTACACGACAAATTTGGCGCAATATTTAATTAATTTGAGGAGGAATCAGACTTTAGACTACCGGTAATTACATATTACGATAGCAACTATCAGTCTAAAATTCGTCGAATCAATATAAAAACAGGATGCGTCGAGTTTTACTTTTGTTTCTGCTTTGAGCTACAATTTGCAGTGCACCAATAAATTATTAAAAGTCCAAAAATTGGGGAAAATGACTTTTATTATTTCAAAATGCACGAAATTAAAAAAATTTGGTGTATTTTTATGAGAAAACAATATAAAATTGTACGGAGTATATGAAAACGACACTAAAATTTCAAATTTGTGAAAAATACCGCGCTGTGACGTCGTAACCGGGTTTGCGCATGCGTGTTTACCTCCCAGCGGACTGAATCACGTGACTCGTGACGTCATTCGCCCAATCGCCCATTGCACGACTGATTATCACGGGGAAGGCACGGTGCCATTTTTCTACGTTAAAATGACTGATTTAACCGTGATTCCAACCATTGCGTGATTTTCTTTCTTTACTGAGTAGAATTTAGCTCTTAGAAAATACTTTTATAACGTGAATTACTGATGTAGAGTTGATTTTTGTGTTGGAAGAACATTTTTGGTTCTAAGCCTAACGTGCTCGGCAAGATTTTTTAGCCGCCTTGTGTTCTCTTTGTGTGGGGTTTGATTTTTTAACCCTTTTAGTTTTAAGCGAATGTAAAAGTTTTAAATATTTTTCCATTCACCGGGAAACCTAATTTTATGTGAAGTTTATAATTTTTATTGATGTTTGTCGATTATTTGCATTTTGCTATATTTTCTCCAAACATTTTTGTTTAAATAACTTTTGTGTATGCCGATGAAAGTTAACGTAATCATGCATTTTGCTTTCATTTGATATATTTATTTATTCCGAGAAACAAATATCGAAAAATTCTCAATTTGTTTTGTTGGTTAACGTGGTTAATACCGGTCGAGGAATGCGTGATTAACTACCGTAAGTTGTTTGATCACTGAGTTGAAAATGGAAAATGAAATTGAATGCTAAGTTTAATCTTTTAAAAATGATCACTGTGCTACCGTATTTAAAATTGAAATTAGAAAATTTTAATCTTAAATGACATGATTTCAATCTTTACTGCACTGTGCAAACCAAAGCCGTTTTGCTGCAGTGCTTTGTTTTTTTATTATGTAGGTGAATTTACTCTATACAATCGCACTGAAAAGATTAAATTATATTTTAATATATGCTCATTTTGTAATTTAAGATTAGGGGGTAGGTTGCAAATTTTTTACACAAAAAAGTATTTGTTCATGTCGTAATCCAATTATCCGAACAACCCCTGCAACTGACTGGTTCGGATAATTGGAGTTCCACTGTAATTTGTTTCTTGGCTCCAACCCAAGCACCAAAATTCATTGCTGGTTTTCTCAGTAATAGAACCTTTAAAGTTCGTATTGGAAATACCACCTCCGACGACTATG
>JAQIWS010000869.1:0-14973 GCA_034696085.1 Stigmatogaster subterranea | reverse complement strand
GCAAAATAGGGTCTGGTACACAACAGGAGGGGTCTGAGCTTTAAGATAGCGCTGAAACTGAAAGTCGCAGTCGACACGTGTATAGGTCCAAGGGGGAGGGTTTGAGACACTGCATCCAAGGTTATAGCAAAGTCTGTTAGTAAGGAATGGAGATGGACAGCTGGAGAAGGAGTCAGTGAGGGTTTGGAAAAAAGATGAAAGAATTTCCGATTGAAAAGGGAGGCTCAGGTTGGATGAGTTGGCATAGACCAAATTTTGGTGCCGTAAGTGAGGAAAAGCTTATCGCAACGATCATAGAGAGATGGTTCAAACGCATCTGCATATAAGCTCTCAATTCGAGAAGTACGGAAGGCACCAAGGCAGAGACGGAGTGCAGCATAATGAATAGAATCGAGTCGTTTTAGAACTGAACGTCCGGCGGAAGCATACACACTCGAGCCATAATCCAGTTTTGAGCGGATGATGCATTGGTATATTTTCAACATGCTGGATCTACAAGAACCCCGGGAGGTCCCAGACAGACACTTCAGGATGTTCAGGGATTTCAAACATTTCCCTCTAAGCATGTTTACATGCGGTTGAAAGTGCAATTTTTCATCAAATGTCACACCCAAAAATTTCACCTTTTGAACCACAGGGATTGCCTCATTCCCAAGGAACAAAACTGGAATGGGGAAAACACCACGAGATTTTCGGAAATGAACACACTCAGATTTCGCCACTGAAAACACAAATCCATTGTCTGAGGCAAGCTTTTGCAAAGGATTCAACGCTAACTGTCATTTTCTCACTAGGGAAGGCAAATTGGCGGAGTTGTAAGACAACTGCAAGTCATCAACATAAAGGCTAGCCATAACTCCTGGAGGAAGACGGCTGGTCAAAGCATTAATTTTAACGAGGAAGAGGGTGGGGCTAAGAACGCAACCCTGAGGGACCCCCTGTTCTTGAACATGGGGATCCGATAAGGTGCTCCCAATGCGAACTTGAAACTGTCGACATTCCAAAAATCCAGCAATAAACTTAAAGAGATTACCACGAAAACCCATTCCATGCAAATCTTTCACAACTCCTAAACGCCAGGTAGTGTCAAAAGCCTTTGCCAAATCCAAAAAGACAGCAATAAGGTGTGTGCATGCAATAATTATGGTCTGGAACGTTGAACAAAGTATTAAACAACTTTTAACTGCAGGCTGCAGCTGTGAAGGTTATTGACTATAACAAAATTTATGTAATGGCACCATCCATAAATAATATCAACACCAAACAAGGAGGGGGGAGAAGGTCGTCAAACAAATCTGACGTCTGACAATCGCATGAAAAAGACAAAATTACTGTAGTTGTACAGAAATAAGAATTTTTTTCTAGCGCTAATGTCACCACTAGACGGGTCTCAGCAAAATCTGAAGAATAAGGGGAGGAGGTATCAAAATTTGAGAATGTTTTGCTGACATCATTAATAGATGATCCTTAATTTAAAACATTGTAAACGAAAATTCGTGAAGAAAATTCACAATTTTAAACAAGCTTAAATAATAATAATAACATCGTTGTAAATATTTTTAAATTACTTTATTACGCCGTATAATAATGAAATCGTTGTATACAATATTACTGGAACCTTGAACGAATCAAGCTGGAACTACACATGAACACCTTACCCAAACGACCACAAGGTCGTGTTGATTTTCAAAAAAGAAATCAACACAATCTAAAACTCATTTGATTTCTACTAGCACCACGATTAATGGATTAAAATGGTTAAATTTAACAAATTTGTAGTTCACCGAATGCTATTGCAGCGCCGCCACAGTGGCCATTCCAATTAAGTGTGATTCCAACAACGGAGTGGCGTGTCATAACCATTCTAATCTACTAATCGTGCTAGTACTGAAAATATTTTCGTACTCCCGTATTAAACATATTGAAATTTAAATTCAAAATTTACACAATTGTTGTTAATATTTTTAAATACGGTACCAATATTAACAACATTCGTCATCCACATTTATTAATGCTGAGATGTTAAGGTGCTGCAGATGGTGGTGGTGGTTTTGTTAATAATTAGTAAAATGTGGTCAGATGTGCTAGAAATTAAATCGAAAAACGTGAATTACATAAATTGCCAATGATTTAAACAAATTTAAAAATAGTAATTTTTAAGCACTTTTTTTTTACAGTTTTTACATTTGTAACATCAATGTCTACTGTATTTGATTTACAGCAACATGAACAC
This sequence comes from Stigmatogaster subterranea, assembly GCA_034696085.1. NCBI lineage: Eukaryota > Metazoa > Arthropoda > Chilopoda > Geophilomorpha > Himantariidae > Stigmatogaster > Stigmatogaster subterranea. Next base: position 12,740 of record JAQIWS010000869.1, on the reverse strand, counting down.
AGCAAAAGTATTACTACCAATTATAAAAATATTAAGCACCTTCCATAAATGCCGCTTATTGGAAGAAATACCGTAACAAAATTGTTAATTTTGCTTCCAAGAGAGTTAATTTGCAATCACAGCTTTCAAAGAAAAGTAAGTTATACATTAGAAAATTTTACCCCATAATGTAAACATTATTATAAAAGATATGCAGTTTACATATAGTCGTTACACTCATCAATAAAAATCAACAGTGCGAGTAATTCCACCGTTAATTTTTATTACTAAGTAGTAGAATATTTGTAATTAAATTGCATAAAATTTTCAAACTTCTACACCTTCAGAACTGTAGTACAGTACGAATTAATCAATTCTAATCGAGGCTCCACTATTATTAAAGAAATATACGGGGGTTATACCACGCAAAATTATCAACATCCCATAACTTTTCCAGTACAGCAATAATTGTATATACCTACTGTACGTAGCACAAAATAAAGGTTGTCATAAAGTTTTATAGTTTTGTAACTTGTCATGTACAATTTTTCAAAAATTTTTGCAGACTGTCTAAACAGTACTCAAAAGAAATTTCAAACAACTTTTTTTGAAGTTTTGTCGGGCGTCGAATCGCATGAATATGGAGATGTTACAAAATCTTCACACTGTTAAGATAGACGGAATACATAGACCTAAGATTAAATTATGCACAAAATTTCACACTCAATGCTAATCACTAGTAAATTGCACAGGAATAATTTTACACATAAAAATTCATCAATTATTTCAGAAAAAATTTCGTACATTAAATACAAAATTTAAAAACTCATTTGCTGCGAGGTTGGTATTAAGACTGTTTTCGCTTCGAGCAATTCTAGGTTCGTCTGGAGTTATCTCAGGCAAGACATAACCGTAACAGCGATAACAGAGCGTACGTTCGTTCCCTTGGATTTTGGACAATTTTTGCTCGGTGTTTTACCTCGTGCGAGTGTATTTGGAACATTAGGTTGTGGTTAAGCTCTACAAGTGTGTCGTGATGGGGAATTCGTCGATTTCATAGACTAAAATTGAACCAGTTGATGTATCTAATTATCATATTTGGGAGCTGAAGGTGGCAGCAGTTTCACGCGCAAGGCAGATGTAGAAGCCAGTTCTTGTGGATGCAGAGCCAGCCCGTGTGAGTGCACGGGTACGCGGATTGGGAAATAAAGAACGACGGGGCATTTGGGATAATGATTGTCACACTTTTGGCAGAGCAAAAGGTTCTATTCATTGGGGAAACCAAGGCTAAATTCATCCGGGAAAAACGCGGGGAATGTTGAGAATTGGCGCACAGACGTTTCATTGGAGCTGAGAAGCATCAAGCTAGGCGAGAAAAAGTGTTGACGACCACGTGACACGTGCCAAAGGGTTGGTAAAAAATAGCACGTATCTTGGCCGAGTAGTGTCAGTGATAGAGTTGGTATACCACGTGGTGCGTGGCGTAAATTCGAAGTTTGAGGCGGTGGCAGAAGTGTTGAGGCCGATCAGAACTCTGTCCTCGGCAGGGGTCCGTAGGAGTCTCCAAGAAGAGGTGAGACTGCGCGTCCAGAGCAGCAGCTCGGAGAGGGCTTTCAAGGCCAAGGATAAGTGGCGACTAGTGAGTGCGGGTGCGTGGAAGAAGAGGTGTTGGGTGTGCGACATGGTCGGCCATATTGCATGGAACTGCTGGCAGAGGAATCGTAAACGTTTGACCAGTGGTGCAAGGCCCGGGGACCGAGCTCAGGGAAGCTTCAGTGCAGGGCATAAGACCAATGCGCGCAAGGAGCGGGTGGTGGTTGCTGAGGATGGTGAGGCTGAGGAGGGTATTGGTGCAGTAGTCCAGTCTCTGAGGAGGTCAATGAGTGTGTGCCGTGCATTGAGTGGTGCCTTGACTCCATGTGTACAAGTTACATGATGTCCAGCATGGACGTGATGTCCGATGACGTGCCTGTGTGTAGAGAAATGCATCTCGCAGAGCAGGGTCGTGTGATTGATGCCAAGGCATCTGGTGTTGTGCAGTTTCTAGCCAAGGCAACGATCAAGCTTCAAAACGTGTGCGCGCACGATGTGCTGTGGGTTCCCAAGCTGAAGAGTAATCTGCTAGCTGTCAGTAGTGTTGTCGATAATGGAGGAAAGGTGATTTCTTAAAGTGACGATACAGAAGTGTTTGATCGCGATCTTGGTCTAGCCTGCGAAGCTGGATGGCACGGAGGCATCTTTGTGTTAGAAACCTTCCAACAGTTATCAAGACACAGGGGTGGCGTGATGGCCGCTTTAGCGAGCAGCGAGAAGGTACGCTGGCGACAGCGTTTGGGTCATCTAAACTAACAGTACCTAGATCAACTGTGTGGCAGTCAGTTGGTGAAGGGTCTCAAGTTCAAGGCAGGGACTTGGGTTTTATGAGGCGTGTGTGATGGGGAACATGGGGAACATGGCGCGATGCCGCAAGACGCGTTAAGGAGAATGTGTCATCCAAGCCCCTGGAACTTGTCTGTATGGACTTTTGCAGTCTGGTGCTGGTGAAGTAACTAGGCGGCACTAGTTATGTTTGTCTTCGTGGATGCATTTAGTAGGCGACTTTTTGTGAGTACACATGCATCAAAGGATGGAGCTTATTGTTTCGTGGCCTTCAAAGATCGGCATGAAAATAGTTTAAGTGTGAAGATTAAGACGGTGAGATCTGACAATGGTACAGAGTTTGTCAACCATAGATTTGAGCAACTGTGTAGGGTGTCGGGTAACCACCATCAGGTAACTTAGGTGTACAGGTCGCTTGATTGATTGATTGATTTAATTTACGTCACCCAAACAGCTAGGTCATCGGGTGAGTACAGGTCGCAAAGCAATGGTGAGGCTTGGCGTGCAAATCGTACATTATTGGAAAGAGCTCCAGCATTGCTTGAGCTCTTTCCAATAATGTAAAGAGCTCATACGGCAGTGACGGCAGCGTACATTCGCAATCGTACAAGAAAGATGTGAAGATGTAACGCCGATGGAGCGCTGAACCGGGAGAGTGCCAATTGTTGAACATCATAAGGTTTTTGGTGGACTGCATATTGTTTTCTGCCAAAAAATGCAGCGTCGGAAATTAGATGCTAAGGCTAAGAAGGGAATTTTTACGGGCTACTAACTCAAAAGAAAAGCATATCGTACTCTCTGAAGTTTAATGAGACCCAGAGGGATGGGTCCTGTATGACAGGTCAGAAGGCGATGACGACGTAGATGGCTTGAGTTACGTGCCAGCTGGTGTAGTGTCTGTTGTTGAGAGTTGGGGTTGGTTTAGGCGCGGCATGGCGTACGCGAAGAGGGGAATGTTGTAATTGTCTTCGCGCGTGTTGCACGGAGCGAGTGGCTTTTGTTGCGTTAGCTCAGTGATGTTTTTCATGCATTCCTGGCTGCGAAGTTGGTATTAGACCAGTTTTCGCTTTGAGATTTCTGGGTTCGTCTGGACTAGTTATTTCACGCAAGACAACTGTAACAATGGCTAAATCAAACGATCAAAGAAAGTAGCCGTTAACCATTTGATTTAACCATAATTGATCAACATTATAATTTTAACATTTATTTAAAGTGTACCAAATCTACCATTCGTAGTATTGTTTAATCTGTGGTAAAATCCAATTATACGATGAACAAAAGTTACGTTTTGTTAATAACATGCAAGTGCACGCCAACAAATTAGAATACTGGTCTCTTGTCATTATTATTGGTTGTTAAAAAATTTGCAGATTTGAAACAAAGCTAGATACAAAATTAAAAATTTATTGGTGATGTATTTGTTACTCAATGATATTACAAAAAAATTCAGATGAAAATTCAACGAGAATTTCTTCCCCAAAAAACTATTTTCGAAGTACTCCGTACACGTGTAAGACTACAAATTAGAATATAGCAATTTCTGGGGCACGAAATTAGAATAATGTCAAGAAAAACTCTAAATTTGAACAGTTACAAGTACACCCCTTACCCACCATAAAATAGAATGTTCCTTAGTTTATATACCACTTGATATGCTAATAAGAATACACGACGTTTAGCATCATTATCAAGAGAAGATGGGAAAACGACGCGACATGTTTGACCGTAAAAAATCAAAATAATTACATTACTTCAACAAAAAATAAAACAAGTAGACATTGCTAAAACAGTTTCTTGCTCCTAGTCAACAGTAGCTAAAGTTGTAAAAGCATACAAATTAAAGGGAGACGAATATCTAGGAACACGAAAATACAAGAAAAGATCACGCAAAACATCCACACGCACTGACCGCACCCTACGCCAAATTGTAACGAATAATCGGTTTAAAAATGCTTAAGATATCACCATAGAATGGAAGAAGACATCAAAAATTCAAATTTCTAAACGCACAACATCGAGAAGACTTAAAGAAATGGGGTTTCAGTCACGCACTCCAAAACGAAAACCACACCTCAACGCAGAAAACGAATTGCTTGAGCCAAAAAATATCAAAAGTGGACTTCAGAGGACTGAAATAACGTTGTGAGGTCAGATGAATCCTGGTTTTGCGTGATGTTTGGTGATTCTGGAGTTAGAGCATGGCGACGAAGAAGGGGGGAGAATTTACGGCAGTGTGTAAAATCAACAGTTAAGCATCCTACATCCATTATGGTATGGGGACGCATGACTGCCAAAGATGTTGGTACTCTCCTTCCAGTTGAAGGAACAATATCAGCCTCAACATACAGTACATCAAAATTCTTACAAAAGGCTTGCTGCCACTAGTAAAGCGTCGAGGCACTTTCTCTGGACACATATTCCAACAGGACTTAGCTCCAGCTCATGCTGCAAAATCCATGATGGAATGGTTTAGGCAAAACCAAATTTCCACCTTAGAATGGCCTGGCAATTCACCAGACCTTAATCCAATTGAAAACATTTGGAATATTTGCAAAAAAAGTAGTCCAAAAGCACCATGTCAATACAAAAGCCCAGTTGACTCAAATTGTCATGCAAGCGTGGCAAAAAATCTCGGCAGAACAGTGTTCAAAGCTAGTACATAGTACGCCAAATCGAATTAAAGCTGTTACTCAAGCTTAAGTAGGCCCTACAAAATACTAAGGTAATTATTCTAATTTCATGCCCCAGATATTGCTATATTCTAATTTGCTGTCTTACAGGTGTACATCGAAAATATTTTTTTTTGGAAGAAATTCTCGTGGAATTTCCATCTGAATTTTTTTGTAACATCATTTAGTTGTTGTTACATCACCCACAAATTTTTTAGTTTATATCTTTCCTTGTTTAAAATCGACAAATTTTTAAACAATCAACTACATTAACAAGAGGCCACTATTCTAATTTGGTGTCTTGCAGTTGTATACTTGCTACAGTAAAATATTAATATACATATTCAATGGATACATAACGGAGTAACTGAACGATTCCGTAATTACCTAACACAAAATTCCTTTCTGCTTAGATTAAAAATTTACCTTAAGATAAAAACAGTAAAATTGTAAAATTAAAAATAAGCAAACATGCAATAACGACGCTCCAATCATCAACAAAAATCAACAGTGTTAACTGAAACTTATAACGAATAATTTTTTTTAAATCACTAGCACAATATAATTTCCAAGCTGCTACATCTCAATAATTTACAAATCATCACACAGTTCATTTTTGTATTTTGTTTTTACAGATTAACTGAACAAACATTAACGTTACTCATGATTCAATTTGATTGGTGGAATGGACTGTTTGTGTAACCAATTACAGCCGAACCACAAACCTTAAACTGAAAAACTCAATAAAATCAATGACGATATATTACTATAGATCAACGGTTTGAATTTGCAACAACGATGTAGAAAATGATCGTGGTGTAATTTTTTTTAAAGATGTAATTTAAACGACCATTTTGCGACTGAAAATTTCAATGTTCCAATTGCTAACGTACAAATTTTCATGCAATAATGTACACATTTAAGCACAACACTCTTACTTTCCTAGCAATGCATCTAAATTTTAACGAAACAATAAAGAAGAAAATTATCCAACAGTCTCCTGATTATTGAAGGGAAAACTGGAAAAACAAGTTTCTTTACGGACGTTAAGAATTCCATTTTCAGAATTAGAATTTGATAACAATTACAGTTTTTAATTTTTTGCTTTGGTTGAAATTTTAACTGCGTAATGATCCAAAGATTGTAACAAACAAATCAATTGCAAAGTAAAAAGTTTCAGATCACAATTCTTACCACGAATTAAAATAAGCAGTCCATAAATAACCTCAAATTTTCGATAAAAATGTGGAGTCACTAATCATCTCTACTCTTTAAGACGTCCACAATATCTAATGTATTTTTGCAATTGATTGCACGACCAAAAAATGGCAAAAATGCTGTGTCCAACTCAAGCGAAATCGTGAGGCCATGAGTACACGAGATTCACTGTAACATAACTCACATACAGGTCGGACACCCCTAATCCGGACTTCCGAAATCCAGTAACTTCCGAAATCCGGACTTTTTTGCCTATCTAAATCAATTTTTTTTCTTCAATATTTGAAGAAATTACACATGCATCGACAACTCAGATATAAATGTTTGGTTATCTGAACTATAATTTCACTAAAAATGAGTACTGCAGTGGTTAATAAGGCATTAGTTCAAGGTAATGTCTACAGTTATAGCACTGAACGCTATATTTAAATTCTTCAAATTAAACTAACTCAGCTTATTTTTAAAAAATACATAAACAAATGAGTAAATAAAGTTTATTAGAGTGTGTTTAATGCTCCCTTATCCGGTTATTTTATTAATCAAATTTTTTAACTGCCAAATAAATAATGAACTCTAAAATCTGGAAAATTCCAAAATCCGGGACATGTTTGGCCCCGAGGGTGCCGGATTAGGGGTGTCCGACCTGTACAATATAGAAAATCATATCGACTAGTCACACTAAGAAATAAAATGATCACACCAAACAAAATAAACCATTTTATGGTTTACAATAAATGTGGATTTCCCAATCTTGCGTTATAAATTTTACGTGCAAAAGTTTGATGCCAAGAATTGCAATCAATAATGATGAAATTCTTGGCGCCAAGGATTTGTGCAACGTGGTCGAATCCGACTATTGAGACCACATTGGGACGAGGACAAAGTGGAAAAATTTCAATTTCAATAACCTTACACAATTTGTGACGGGCAAGTAAGAATTACGTGTGAAAGCATTGCGAACTCACTTCAAAATTATTTTAAATACGGTAGTAACAAATTGATTTAAACGATTTTAAGCGATACCGGTACTAAAAATTCAGAGTAGAAATTACCAGCCAGGATATAAATGATTTTTGAAGAATTTTTTTATTTTTTTTATTTTTGAAGACTACAATACGGTAATTTTTTTAAGAATTTTTGCAAACTTCCAAAAAAATTACAACTTGAAAATCTTGTCGACGGCTGTTTAGGAAATTTTTAAACAACATCAAATCAGTAAAAATTATGTCGAGTATTAAACGAATTTTCACAACTGTGGACAAAAATTTTTTTAAATAATTATAAACATCAAACTGAATTGTAAACTTTAAAATGCGTACCAAAACTGCAAGGCAATTTTACGTATTTCAAGCACAACGGTGTACTAAACAACGGATGGCACAAAATTAATAATTTTTCTTCCTCGAAAATTATATCTGAATAAGCTAACAAAGGTTGATAATTTCACACGGTTTAAAACGCCATTCAAGTTTTCAACAAAAATTAATGGCGTAAGTAAAAAAAACTTCCAACTTTAATTTTATCACTTCAGTAGTAAAAATATTTTGTAATCAAATTGCACAAAATAATTTGCAAACTTCTACAAGTTCAAAATTTACACATCAAACACTCATTGTATAATTTTCAAACCGCACGTCCAATATCCAAAGGCCAGTCGCGTTAAGTAACAAATATTTGTACTTCTAGTGAACAGTTCAAGACAAATTTTGACAAAATTCAAACCAAACGTTTTTCATAATTCAGTAAAATATGAAACAAATTTTAAATTTCAAATACTTTTTTAATGAGAGAGTAATGAGCTCAATCGAGTGGAACGGTTAATGTTTAAGTTAGCATTTATCAAATTCTAATATCAACTATTTCATTTCTGTTAACGATAGCCAGGCATGTACGATTCGTAACATTGAAGATATAACAAATATTGATTAGAATAACGTTTCATAATATTTTTCGAGAATTGTAGCACTTAACAAAATTCAATAATTTTACAACACGCAATAAAATTTTTCAAGAAAATTGTAATATTTAACAAACTTTTTCTAGAATGTTTAGAACATTTACGGAGTAAAAAGGTTCTGACAGTTTTTTCCAATTTGTAAGCAAATTACAGACCAAAAATAAACGAACAGTTCAGGAAATTTTACAATGTCGCAGATAATTGTAGATCATTAGATAAAAGGGTGTAAAAATTTTCATATCTCATTGAGATAATTTTTTTTCTTAATAACCTCGGTTTAGTTTTTCTAGAAAAACCAAGTACATACCTAAAATGTACAAATTCAATTTATATTTAAAAATTCACTTCTTATACACAAAGGATTTTTCTTAAATTAACAGCAAAATTTAAAAACTGAAAAAAATTTCCAACATTTGAATCAAGCTTTAGGCCTCCTCGTTTACATTAAGTTAGGCCTAAAAATATTTCCTCGTAGAATTCGCGTAAAAAATAACTACCTCCTGATTTTTCTCGTGTGATCAACACACACGTTAATTCTGATCCAGACTCATTTACAATTTACGCTTGACCTGTATATTTCTTTTGAAAATTCGACCTCGCAACAGCTCGTCGCGTTCTTCATCGATCCGCCATTTCAACAGCTCTCGTGACGTCATTCGTTGTCCTTGGTTCTTGCATTCACCGCAAAACTAGCGCCAACTTTGGGTAAAATTTGTAACTAAAAAGTGAACTCATTACGTAAATCGCTTAAATTTGTTAAAATACCCATTTTCAAAATTAAAAAATTGAAATTCATTATTTTCAAACTAGCTAGAAACAGCGCCGCGAAAAGTATTCAAATTTTGATAAATTTTTAAAATAGTACAAATCACTCATCAAAAAATATTTTAATTTCTACCTAACCGATTTTTATTGTATTAAAAAAAAACTATAATTCAATAAATTTAAATTTTAAGACGTTTCTATTTTTTAATTTTCTGCAGTGGTGGACTCACCAAAATACGAACACAAGGAGACAAAGATCAGCTCTGTTGTTTCAACCACGTGTAACATTCAAAATGAAAGTTCCAATACGGTCATAAAATTACAAATTTATAAATAAATTTTTCAAATCTAAGTAATTACGGAGTAATAGTTTGTGCCTAACTACCGTACAGTATTCTTAAAATTGACATCTTTATCTGTAAATTCAAAAGAATATTATCTTCCTTCGATCAATCGTTTGAAGTCCTATCATGATGTCAAAAGTTTGGATACTTACAAGTATTCTAACTTGGGGTGTTAAATTGCAAATTTTGTAAAATTTCAGTAATTTCTCTCAATAATTTTTGCAAGATGAATTTGAAGATCATGTTAACGGAATTTTTAAACAACATCAAATCAACATAAATTGTTTTATCTATTTTAAGATACGTACAATTTACAATCCGTAAAACTTATATTTTTTATTGTGATTACTGATACCAATTTTAAGATTACGGTAAATTATCCCAATTTCAAAGCAATTTTAAGTACGGTATCAAGCATTACAACGACAAGGGTGGCACAATTATCAATTCTGCTTTCACGAAATTTTATCTCTGAAAATCTAATTGCAAAAGATGCGATTTATAACGCCGTTTCACTTATCAACAAAAATCAACTCTACAATGTTAATTTGAAAATACCGTATTGTGTAATGAAACTACGGCACACAAAACAATTTTCAAACTTCAACGTCTTCATACTTTACACATCAAACATACTCAGAATAATTATTTTCACACTCCGTTTTGCTAAAGAAAGCAATGCAAAATCAAATGACATGAACGAACACCGAAGAGCACTAACACCAAGGAAGTATAATTGCGTATAACGTGAGCAAAAAACAATTTATGAATTGTGGGATTTTAATGCAGGAATTTCTTACAGGTTGTTTCGAAGCAAGGTTGGGACGAACAGATACTTTTGACGACAGAGAATTCGAATAGTTGAATAGATATTTATCGGAAAAGATATCAGATCTAAATAAAACTCGACGAAGGTACAACGTTATACTTAACTATTGTTACAAATTAAACAAAAAAATTTGTTTCTCAAGTTGGATGGAACAAACAAAGTTGTTAAAATAAGGAAACAACCTAACGCATCGTTATCGGCAGCTTGCATCGTTATCAGCAGCTTGCATCACGTCACGCGACATCTATGAAATGAGTGCAGGGGAAGAGGAAACCCACGCTCTCGTATCTCAGCCAGCAGCTCTTATATTACAATCAGTTATCTCACAACCAGCTGCTAATGAGTAATTAATTATTCCAGACCTGAATGATAATACAATTACGTAGTTAAATCTTTTCAGTTTTTTTATTTCTGTAACTGGAATAAGTGTTTTTGAACGAAAAATGCTGTAATGCTAACGTGTATTAAGTTGATATGCGTAATAAATATACAACTTGTCAAAAAATTAGTTTCATTAACCAAAATGTTTTAATAATTCAATGTCATTAATTCCTATTTCTATGGGTTTTGTGGGATGAACTATGACCCATTAAACTGTAGGTCAATGGTTTACTGTCGGGTAGAATTTCTCCCATTGAACCGTGTGATTCAATGGGTTAATGTCGGGTGGAATTTCTTCCATTGGCCCAACAATCAATGGGTTACTGCAGTTCTGAGTATTAGCCATTAAACTTTTATTTAACGGGTTACTATGGCACAAATTCTGCACTCATTAAACTAATTCCTACAACACCCACTGCACCCATAGAAAATGAGGTCCTGCCTCCACCCACAAACCCAATGCCCATAACACATTAAGTCCGGGTACCCATCACACCCACAGCTGAATTTCAATGGGTTTTTCTATCTGGGTACGAAGTAATAAACAAGGTTTTAAGTGGTTGTAATTATGGTTTTTGTCAAATTCATTTGGGATTTTTGCGATTTTAAAAATAAAATTCTAGTAACAAAATTGTTCTGCAGTCTGGTCAGAATTTGGTTTTTAACGATTCACCGCGTGCAGTATATGCAATGGAACTTAGCGCAGCATATAGCTTCTGGTACAACGAGGGATTGCTGAAGTTCGTCGTGGACATCATGAGAAAAATATATCAAATTGAAGAAGACGTAAAAGATTTTTCTAGTTTGATGTTGGGAGCTGATTCGGTGTATAAATTGACCGAAAGTGCTTCGGAGTTGCTATCAAAGTATGGAAAAAATCCACGCGAGCTATTTTGTGAACGTATTTGGCATCTCGTAAGTAAATAGAAATCAGAGGAAGCTGAACACCCAGATGAGGTAGCTGGATGACAGGATGAACAGGGTCAGCCAGTCGGAGCTGTTTTAGCAGATCAGCAGGACAGGGCTGAGGAACCACCTGTAGTGGACGTGGAGGAGCGACGGCGAGCAGGATGCCCACCCGGGTCAACAAGGCGACTGCGAGAGGAACGCGAGATTACTGGACGTGCGCAGCATGAGGTGCTGCGGATTCAGAGAGGCGATAGAACGAGCGCGCGACTGCGGGGACAGTTGCGGCCTGACCAAGCCCATGCGGCGTTCGAAGAGGTACAACATCAAGAACCTGCAATGTACGACGAAGTGGTTGCGAGCCCTGAAAAGGAGAGCTGGCGTGAGGCGATCAACTCCGAGCTGGACTCGTTAGATACTAACGGGGTGTGGGAGTTGAAGTCGCCACTTGAAGGCAAGGTTCGGGTGATCAAGTCCAAGTGGGTGTTCTGCGTGAAAAAAAATCCTGATGGCTCGTTGCTGCGTTTCAAGTCACGTTTGGTTGCTGTGGGGGCAGGAATGCAGCCTGGAATGGACTACGACACAGCATTTAGTCCAGTTCTCCGTGTCGAGACACTGCATTTACTATTGAAATAAAATTTTACAGGATGCTAAAAATGTTCGCAGCAGGTACAACAAAAACCACAAACTTACCCAAAGTTCAAATTTAGAAAAAGTAAGCATTAAGAAAAATACAAATTCAATAATGTCAACTCTATCATTTTTCCAATAACAAACATTAACATTTTTGTATCTTAGATTCGCTCGAATCAAGCTGTCAGTAGTACACCTATGGTTCCTGCAAAGCGAAAATCGCAACTTGATAGTATTGATAGCCCGCCATCTGGAAGTCCGAGCCATGCTAGTGAAAATGAACAAATTAGTGATGAGGAACCAAACCAACAGGTGACTAATTCTGCTACCAGCTTTTGGAAAAAATTATCAGTTTGTTTCTGGAAATTTTAAATTAATTCACCATAAGTTTTAAATTGGAAGTTTAATTTTGTAAAATTTTATTACACAGGATGCTAAAAATGTTCGCAGCAGGTACAACAAAAACCACAAACTTACCCAAAGTTCAAATTTAGAAAAAGGAAGCACTGCGTTTGTGACGCGCGCGTGACCACGCCCTCTCCCTCCCGTCGAGCATCGCGTCTTCGGAACCCAGCTGACGAGCTGACAAGAGAAACGCAGTTAAAATCGAATATTGAAACGGAAAACATGTAACGGAATTTTAGGAATAGAGAAGCCGCTGCTTCTAGTGTTTCTCTCCT
>JAQIWS010000868.1:0-15009 GCA_034696085.1 Stigmatogaster subterranea | reverse complement strand
AAAAACACAAATTTTTAGCGTAAAAACACAAATTTTTAGCGTAAAAACACAAATTTTTAGCGTAAAAACACAAATTTATAGCGTAAAAACAAATTTTTAGCGTAAAAGCACAACAATTTAAACCCTCAAACTCAAAATCTTAAACCCTCAAACTCAAAATTTTAAACCCTCAAACTTAAAATTTTCTTTAAAACCCCATAATTCCACTTAAAATCAAAATTCTACAGTAAAACTCCACATTTACAAGCACAACACCACTCCCAAACTTCACCACAAAAAATAAATTTTTAATTGCAACCCTCTCCTAAAACAACAACCTCCTCAAAACTCTTTACCATTACAAAACCCTAAAACCTACAATCTACTCTCATTTTAAAATCACTTAACGACAATTTTTACACGGAAACGAGCTTCAAATTAAAAATAAAAAAAGGCGTCGGCTGACCTATTTTACCCACCCTCAAGGTCACGGCCCTTGAACGCTAGATGAGGGATAAACCGGGACTTCTGGAGTGACCGGATGCGCAGACAGATGCGCGAATGATTAATCAACGTTATTATCAACATCAACAAATAATAATAATAAAACTAACATTTAAAGTTTACATTATACGTGACAAAAATCACGCTTGTGTAATTTCCAAGTGGATTAAGTGTTTAAGATAAGCCGCATATTTTTTCCAAGCGCTTAAACTTCAGAAATAAAAATTTACAGATGATATAAGATGAGGGTTCATTCGATAAATTCTTCACCTTTGATCTTTAATCTCTTTTATAGTATCGCAAAATTCAAAACAAAATCAATGAATCACTACAAAAAATTAATAATCTTTGTACTCTTTGATAATATATCCTCTTTTTTTTTTAACAATATTTAAACTACCAAAAAAAAAATTTTAAGTTGATTTTATTAAACGCAGGAAATTCCAATAACGAGTTTCACGTAAAAAAATTGACTCAGCGCACTGCTGATCCGCAGGTTCCATGAACACTGGGATCACATGACAACCGCCGTTTATCGCTTCGCACCCACGTGATCGCTTTCACCGCGCTAGCTTTCACGGTCGCCCTCATCTGTTTTCGTTCAAGGCCGCGCCGTGGCGCTGGGAGCGGCGGCGCGAAAAGTCTTACGTAATACCGCACCGCTCCACTGCTGGAGTCGGGCATACGCCTCGCATGCTCCTTACATAACGGGCACGCATTTTGAGAGCTCCGTCAAAATCAACACGCAGGTCGCGTTTTCAGCAGGTAAAAAATATAAACATAATTTATTTATAATCTATATATATAACACACCCACATATATAGTTTGTAATTTATTACAAACAAGTACAGCGATTAAAACAGATCAATACGTAGTTTCTGTTTGTAGAGGTGTATATATTGTTTTACAACATTCTTATTTATAATTTAATGGTTACAGTAAAACCGCGTTATAACGCGGGGACATAGTGACACCCGCGGTATAACGAGGCAAAATTTCCACAGGTTCTAGTGTGCTGTGGGACATGACTAAACCCGCGTTATATCCGAATCCGCGCAATAGCGGGGCGTGTTATAACGAGGTTTTACTGTAATTAAAACTAAGAGTGAAAGCTTCTACGTTTTAGCTTTCTTAGCTTATATCATAACTAGCAACGGTCGAGTAGTATCGATAACCAATCATACATAGTTATCAGATCTTCGGTTCGTCAGTCCTCTGACAACATCATTTTGGAGAACCCGTAAGCTATTTAAGCACAGTCTGTACAACGCATAAAAAACCCCCTCGTCCGATGACCTTAGATGACGTTAAACTTCTATTACTACTATACATAAAAACCTGACTGGAGGTCTCCGTAATCCATGAGCTTGTTACGTTCCTGTTACCCAGTAACCCTAAAGCTCGGAAGACCACTTCGCCCCCTCGCCTCCGCCGTCGAGGACCACGACGACGTGGAGGGTGTGTCCGGGCACGGTCGAGAATCTCCCGCCGTCGCACCGGCTCCAAACCCCGGGAGACCGGTTGGACTGGGCCCGCCGTTCGGCGGGGCGTGGGAATACGCACGGAGACTCGCTTTGCCAGTTTATCTCCCCCCTCTCTCTTACCGTCCAGACAGGTATACACACACACATAGGGTTTTGGAAACAAATTTTTGTCCCCCTCTATCTGAAAAGTCAGACGACGCGCCGTCTGGTGTGCGGTTCAATTATTTGCGATCAACAACATCCACTCACTGTTCAATCGGTCTCCGTGGAAGCTACATCACGAATTTTTGGCCGTACGCCCAAATTACGTAGATTTTTTTTTGGGTTGGATTTGGGTAAGTGACTTTCACTTTTGGTTGATATTACAAAACGAAATCGCGTGATTTTGATTTTTTTAAGACGAGTTTTTGTTGTTTTGCCGTTTGTTGTTGTTTATTCGAATTTAAATTTTACGATTCCTTTTTTTTAAATAATTTGGCTCGGTATTTGCTTCTCTGCCCCTGACCGTGAACTGCGTTCCCCGATCGATAGCGGTGGTGCGCGGTTGGCGGAGTGCCGGAAACCTCGTTATAAGAGAGGCGATGTTAAGACGCGCGCCAAGTCGATCACGTGATAATCTCGTAAACTGCGTCGCGTTTTCGAATTTTTTCTCGCGTTGAATTTACGAAGTGTTTTTTATTATCCCGATATTTTTTCTTACATCTCACGAATTACATTTCGAGATCGTGTTGTCGCTTTAACGGGAGTCGATCGTTCCGGTCGTTGGCACGCGGGGGCGCTGCGGTGCGCGTTGCGTCAATGTGTCAACGGCCTGCAGCGTTTGCTTGTTCTCGAAGGCTAAAAATATCAAACGCAGTTAATGTTCCGATCGACCCGCAACGTAGCGGCTGAAACGCGAACTTAATATCTCGAAAAATATCACGCAATACTCACGCAACGTTACCGTGCGCTCTGTAAACAATTTTTTAACCTCGTTTTAACGTTAAAAAACAACAATAAATTAAAAAATATTTGAAAAATTGGTTGAAAATATTTTTTAATGATCGGAAATCAATCAAACGCAGTTACGCAATGCATTTTGGGAATGGATGTACAAGAACGCGTGATGGTGATTGAGTTAAAAAAATTTATTTAAGAAGTTTTATGTTTATTTTCCGAGTTGTTGTTGTTGTTTCCTCACGAAAATTTTTTTATTTTTTATTTTTTTTATTTATTACCGGTGCATCCAGGTGGATTTTATTGCTCAGACGCTTATGTTGACCCAAATTTTGCGTGTGACGCAGTTTCATCTGCTCAGATCGCAGTTTTATCCTTCCCTGTGGATAAAAATTGCGCAGTAAACGTTGCAGCTTAACAAGTGATTTTTTTTCCTTGTTTTTAAAATGTTTTTACATCGGTAAAATCTGTTAAATTTTTTTTTGGGAGGGGTGTAGAAAAGAAAATTTTAAGAAATTTTTTTTAAAAATATTATTTTGACTTTTTAAACAAATTTGTGAAAAATTGTTTTTTTAAATTTCACAAAATTTACGCAATTTCCCAAAAAATCAACAAAAATCTCAAAAAAACCCAATTTCTTCACCAATAATCCCCTTTTTTCTCTAAAAAATCAACAACATAACTCTTCTTAAACTACATAAAAACCATTTCGCAACATGGGAAAGTCAGGGAAAAAACGTGGAAGGAAAAACTAAACCCCCAAAAAACCTTCTCTAAATCGGTTTTTCCCTTAAATTAACAACTGAACCAAAATCCACAAACATTTTACTTCCTCAAAAATTATTTTTAAGTAAAAACCTGACGACATTTCACTGACGATTCCTTCGTAATCGCGAAAGCGCGTCTGGCAACTTTCCATCTTAAATTACTCAACCCAGTAAACAAAAATCTCGCTTGATTTTGCCACCCAAAAATAAGAAATTAAATTTAACTCCTGCAAAAAAACCACCTAAATTAATATTTTACTTTTAATTTAACGAGGATTTTGTCATTTTCAAGGTCTCAAATTTCCTCATCCAATCGCGTTACCTAGGAAACAACGCATGCGCAGTTGCTAAAAACTTAATCGGTGTTGTTAACCCGAAATTTTTCTATTGAATTTTGCGCGTTTTTTAGTTTTATTATTATTGCAAGTAATTATTATCAAAGACCTAATCACTCCACAGACGAAATCTGCTCTTCTTATCGGGGGTTTCCATGGTGATGGGTTTTTTAGGGAGTGAGGAAAGGGGAGGAGGTTGTTATTATGTAACTGGATTATCGATCGATGACGCATCTTGTGGCACCGTCGTCGACCTTCGTCGTTGACTTTGAGCTTGTTTAGAGCAGCGAAGATGTGTTTAGGTTTGGTGGCGAAGGTGAACTTGAAATGTATGAGATTAGGAATATTTTTTGATTGGATTTTCGATTTTTGGGGGTTTGAACAATGTTTTAAAAATATTTACACAGTTTAAACTCGGTGTTAAATCACTTTTACACATTTAAAACAAACTTTTAACACGTTTAACCAACATTTTAACGCCTTTTAAAAATAATTTTAACTAATTTTCGTCAATTTTCGTCAATTTTCCTCCAAAAAATCATCAAAATATCCGCTCAAAACCAAACAAAACAACGCAACGTTTTATTCAAGCACTCAGTTATTTGTATTACTGTATAAACGAGAGCTACAACCCCGCAATTTCATTTCTCTCTACGTAAAACATATTTTGCAATCATTCACGATTACGTAACCCAACAGTTTATCCTGACAAACAGGTGCGAGCTTTTTTGCCAACAACAATACACTTTGCGCCAATCACGAATTTTATGCACAGAGCTCACAAAACAACAAAAAGTAAATCACGTGATAAAAAATATTTAGTTCCTAGAAAACCGATGAATATCATCTTAAAAAAAGAGTGAAATAAAAACAAAAAACCAGGAATTATCCTTTGAATTCGTGTAACGGAGATGGCGGAATAAAATATCGAGTGATATTCGTGCGCAAGAAACGCTCCTTCACCTTTTTAACCCGATAAATCGAATTGCAGGATAAGGAAAGGATTCACGATATGACTAAACTAAACGCAAAGTGTTTTCCGCCTAAAAATCGACTCACGTAAACTTATCCCATCTGACTATGACTCACTTTCGAATCGTGGCCAATTCCACGGCTCTAAAGTTACTCTTTGACTAACTCCTGCTGATTCACGGTGAAGTGAATCTGTTATTCTCACATTTTTAAACTCAGTTCTGAAAACAGGGACAGAGTTAGGTTTTATTTAGTGGCTAGTTTTATACAGTGTTACACATTTGAAATTTACACATAAGTTAATACTAAAACAATGTTTCGAGTTTGCGCATTTTATTATCAGTACTCCTCTGGAGTGAGGCACATTCTGATAAGTAAAACATCCTGATGTAATAACAGATTGATAACAAAAGCATTTATCACTAAAAATTAAAATAGAATATCGATGATATTTCATTTCCTTTTGTACTTACAATACTTTAGTAATTGTACTTTAGATTTTTCAACGTATGATTAATGATTACTGAACAAGGAGAATGCGTTATCAATAAAATATTCAATTGGTATTATTTGTGAAATGTGGGTGGAAATTAGAAATTGAACCTGATACATGTTATATTTTAGATGGCCAAGTTTTTCCCACAGGGATCTTAAAATAAAATAAAATTCCCGTTATTCCTGGCGAATCTTCCAGCGAACTCTCATTCACTCGGTTCTTTTTTTCGCGGGAAATCGATTACGTCACAGGATGAATCCATTATTGAAGTTCCGCGAAGACGAGGGGCTCGTAGAATTTATGAAAAATAAATTTAGTTCTGCGTTTTGCAATTTAATTTTAAGAGATGATAATTTTTAAACGATCGAATCGAGGGGAAACGCGAGGCTAATGAGAAGAGTGTTTGGCGTTTCCTCGTTGCTTTTATTAATTTATTATGAAAATCGTCAATCGGCACCAGCTGTTATTTCTGTGGCTTTTATTAATTCGATCTCCGCTTTTATTGCGTAATTATTTTCTCGGTATCATTATCTTATAAATATGCAACCAACACCCGCCTTCGGTTTTAAATTCACAAGATTTTTCTTGCGTTTTGGTCAATTTTGCAAAAATTGTTGCTCAATATTGCTTTTATTGCTCCAAAACAGGAAAAAATAAACTTTGGTGTTTTTCACGCTTCTCGTTTTCGAATTTTTTGGAGAAAACAAGTTGCATAATCGGGACAAACATCCGAGTAATAACACTCGCTGACGTAATATATTTTTTTAAATGAAGGGGGATTCAATTACACAACTGATTTCCGCGTTTTCCATTTTATTTTTTACTTTTCTCACGTTGTTAGTTTTTGTTTTCCACTTTTTTGTCGGTTGCGAAAATTTATTCCACACGGAACTCGACTCAGAAATTAGAGATAACTCACAAAACCAAATCAAAAAACGAAAACGGGAAGCGTTTTTGGGGTTTATTTGTTTGTATGGTTATTATATTTTATTCCCTTAGGGATTAACTTTTTTGTATATAGACGGGTGGGTGGGTCAAGGTTTCCACCAGAAAACCACTTTCTCTCCTCCCTCTTTGCCGATGTGGGTCAATGGTAAACTGCAAAAGCGCTGGCGCGAAACGGAAGAAAGTGAGCACGTGATCACTTTTAATTTCGAGCAAATTACGACAGGTGGCGAAACTGTGCGTAGTTTTCCATAAGCAAACCCAGCGAAGTTACGTTACGTCAGCGTGGCATAATTGATGTTTTTGAGTTGTTTTGTCGGTAAATTTTATCCATACGTACGTGTGACACCAATATGTCACATCACTCACTAAAAAACAGACGCGAGAGACGGGAGGGTAAAAACCGAACTGGAGTGGAATGAGATTCTGCTCCATCTTCTATTTTCATCTTAACTTTCCGTCAGTCAACGTGTGTGACCCAAATCTACCAATGACACACTACCACCTGCCTGTCCCTCCCCGCATCCAAGGCCTAAATTTCTCCTCCAATGTCGTCATTACACAAAATGATGTCACTGCGCGAGCGCGAGTCAGCCCACTTTCACCACCGCCACCACAAAAATTAACCCCTCCCGCCCTCTAGTATTTTTTCTATTACAATTTAATCATATCATACCATGAAATTATACATAATTATCACCTTATCTCCACTAAATATTCTCTTTTCCTGATTATTTGTACTTACTCACGGAGGAATTTGTTTTACTCACGCTGACAGTTTGTGGAACATTATGAATGAAAGATTTATTGACGTATTTGTTTCTTTGTGTTTTTAATAACCTTGTTGTTCTGGGCGCCGGTAATCCTCCGTCTCTATTTTCACATACTTGGAAGGGAATTAAAGCAGTTACTCCTGTGACTCGGATTGTCATGGCACGTTAAAGACCCTTTGAAAGTAAAACTAAGATAGTCTCTTATAGGACAGATTGCAGTTAAATTTCTGGCAGCAGGTCTTGTCAGGTGGTGAAAAATAGAGTTGTGACAAATACTCTACTGTTACTCACTACTACTACTACTATTATTATCTCATGTTGTGGTGTTGTAACATTTGGAGATTGGAACATGCATTTATTGCGGAGAGTAATTTTTGGGACATACATGTCTTTGTCTTCTCGGCGCTCCAAAAAGCGCTCCAAAAAGCTGAAAAAAGTTTTAGAACGCGCGCCCACAATTAGAATAAATACGGTAATCATCTTAAGCCTATCAAAGTCAATATCTGATCAGGAACACATTGAGAAACAATGCTAATTGGTAAATCAGCCTTGATGTTGCAGTTTGAGAGAAATATCTCAGTTATAATTACTTAGCACAAAGTAGTAATGTAACATTAATATTCTACACCGTTGTAAACATAAGCAATTATATTCTTAAAAAAAGAAGAACAAGAAAAAACAACAATAACGTGAAAATTCAGTCCCGGAAGCAATGCTGTAATGTTGAGCAGGCGCAATGTAGGCCATTGTCGCTGTGAACGCGCATCTGGCAATGAGCACGCACACTGACCAACAAAGAATGGTCACGTGATGTGAGAAATGCACAAGGTCGGAGCGATACAACAGGAAGCGAGTTGATCATTTTTATATCATAAAAATATCAGTGTATGTGCTTGTTAGCCTTGAATGCATCGCCAATTATCATTAATTTTTTTTCTGAACGTTTTCTTACGTGACATCTTAACTCTTAAGGTGAGAGTGTAAGACGAAACGGGTTGAAAACTAAATGAAATTTTTAACAGGCGGTTATGTAAAGTGAAGTTGTTGAATTGCGACAACATTGTTGCGTGGTTGTTGCGCGGTTTACAAAGTAGGAAGTTTAAAAAGTTGATGTTGGAGCGGGCGAAATTGTGGAAATAAAAATCGGCGTCGCCCTGTCGGCCATGGCTTTCGACGAATTTGGGTCAGCAACGTTCTTCCTCGCTGGTGTAGCCGTGGTTACAAGGTGAGCAGGTGATAGGAAGTTCACCTTCGTTAGATAGAACGCCAAACGCCACAACATTTGGGGGAGGGGGGTAGTGAGAACGGAGTCAGTTTTCACCCTCGCACAATTTGTTTGTCCGTACACCTTAATGGACGCGCGCTGAAAAAGGTCAGTTTATTAATTAGTCCTATTTTTTTTTTTTATTGAGCAAAGTTTAGTTGGTATCTAAATCCAGTGATTACAAAATCCAGATAGACGTAATAGTTTCAGACTTCAGTCGCGGTAGGTGTGTGGTTTACCGTTAAGTTGAAACGGTTTAATTACAGACCTAATTACGTGTGATTCTAGGAAGTTTTGAGGGGAGTGTAAGTTTAGAAATCGAAAGTGTTAACATGTGAGTGAGTTATAATTAGTAATGTACGATTTAATAGGAAGTTAGTTTGTTTTAAAAGTATTTAAACGATTAGAATATCGGTTAGGAATAACTGTTAGGAAACGGTATAAAATTGTTGAAAACCGTTAGGAAACGGTAGAAAATTGATGAAAACCGTTAGGAAACGGTATAAAATTGTTGAAAACCGTTAGATAACGCTATAAAATTGTTGAAAACCGTTAGGAAACGGTATAAAATTGATGAAAACCGTTAGAAAACGGTAGAAAATTGATGAAAACCGTTAGAAAACTGCTGGAAAGTTGTCAGAAATATTGGAAATTATTGGAAATTATTGGAAAATTCTTAAGAAGCTGTTAGAAAATTTTAAAAATCACGGAAAAAGCGTTAAAAACATGGAGAAAATTGAAGAAAACTTTTAGAAATCTTATATTTACTTAGAAAAACCTTGAAAACAGTTTGAAAATGGTAAAAACCGTTAAAAACACGGAAGAAACCGTTAGAAAATTTCTACAAAATTGTATAAAACCGTTAGAAAATTTCTGGAAATCCAACAAAATTCTTGGAAATCACTGAAAAAAAATCGTCAAAAGCTTTTAAAAAATCATTACAAACCGCATAAAAAATTGAACAAACTGTCACAAAATCACTAAAAATGGCGAAACTACAAAATATCTACAACTAAATTACCACTCACTATCTCATACATAATAACCTAGTTATGACATCTGCGGTTTGATAAAACAAAAATTCTTAACGCAAATCGACAATGTCGTAAAGATTAGCTAACGTGACAATACTATTACAAATCAAATTCCTCTTTACTTTGTTTAGACTGATTGATAGGCGACTGATCTCTTCCCTATCACGTGACACTTTCACATCTAAAATTAGAGCAAGGTTTTAAACTGTTGCGCATGCGTACGCTCTTTCTAACGATACTTGTTGCCCAGAGTGGCGAGGGAGCGCATTTAGCTGTTGGGTTCTTCCCGAGTCAGGTGGTCGATCTGAATTTTGGCGTTCGGGGGTTTTTGAGTTTGAAAATTTAGATTACACCAATCATGAAACAACGCTGTGTCTTAGGGTTAAGGTAAGGTATATATATATTTTTTAGGGTGTTTTTTAATTTGCTTTTTTCCGTTTTTACAAACTCAAGGATGTAATTTTCGGATAAATGAACAAGGAAAAATCGAAGTAAATTGATGCGTTTAAAAAATATTTAAATATGGAGGAGTGGCAATTACGCAATAAAAATATGATTTATAATTTTTGTTAGGTGTAAGGTCAAGTTTTTTATCTGACGTAACGATAATTTGACTAATTTTTTTAAAAAAAACCCAAAAAGTGTGAGTGTGAGTAATCCAACAAAGGATTAAGTTCATCAGTGATAAACGTTAAAATTAGAATCTAAAATAATAAAAATTAAGTACAATGCGTCTCAAATAATAATCCAACGTTATAAACTAATAACGATGTAATAACGGACGACAGGTGAATGACATGTCAAGGTTTCTCCCTCCCCCACCTTGTACGAACGCAGTTGACGCAACATTATTCGATTGTGCAATTTGTGTACTAGAAAATAACCTCCATACCACCCCCAAAAAACCAAATGACGTCATCCCTACTCAATCCAGTGACGTCATAGTTTGATCCGGGTGATTGATCGTAACTTTTTTAATGGTATGGCGCATAATGCAATTCTCCAGACAAGTTTCAAAATCAGGCTAAACTGCAAAAATTTAAGATCCAGACGATACCTTTTCACCATCTACCTTTTTCTCCCCCTTAAAGGTAGTAAAAGATTAGTATAGTATAGACTGGAATAGAAAACCAGTAGCTACCAGACGCAAGGTTGCTAGCCCTTAATCTCATAGCTCCAACGTTTGCTATGACTCATGGTCCTATGACTACATTTTGCACTGCATCTTGGGGTAGAAAGTATTGAATAACCTGTTGAAGGTGTGTGAATTAGCTCCGGATGCCATGCTGCACAACGCGAATAACTGCGCGCAACTTTAAAAAGTCACTGTTAGGTAATTACTGAAAAATTTAATCCACGTTGTGTTTTTAAGATTAAGCTTACTTGACCCTTTCCCCCCTGTTTTTTTTTTTTTTGCGTTGTAGAAAAGATATTCGTCTATCTATAGAAATCTTTCTCTGGCTCCCCGCTCATATCACGAATTCCACAGCGTCTATCGCACCCCTTTTGCGTCCCTATCAAAATATATTGCCTTGCTGTCGCCATTTCTCACTTTGGGGATCTCAAGGCGAAATATAAAAATAACTCTTTTCAGCTAAGGACTTTCTCGTTTTTTTCTTTCCCTTCTTCTTTTATTTTTTCTTGGAAATCTTTTCAGAGTGACAATAACCTCATCTCATTGCACGGCTAAATTGATTTTGGCTCGCGTCCATGTTTTTTTATATATTTTTCTAGAACTTTTTTTAATAGATTTTTTTATAGTTTGTAACGCAAAAAAAGGATAATTTAAATATTTCAAATAAAAAAGTGTAATTTAAGCAAACGAGATGCGTGTTAGTCAACATATGTAATGAATTATTTTTACACGCGGCGAAGTTTTTTGCCGAAATAAAATAAGAAACTTAGTAATATAATAATAACAACATAATTGCCATCTGTTTATCCCTTTAATTATATTTTTTACTCTACACATCTACAGTATAACCTCAATTTAAAATTTAATTAAAAAATTACAAAAATTACTAAATCTTCCTCCGCGCGTTCATTGACCAGACCACAGTTAGCTCCGTATCTTCTCGCAAAAACACAAAAACTTTTTTAAAATGTATAAACATGGAGGGAAAAAAATGGAATTATCTTTATTTCATGCGAATAACTCCGAGGTCAGTGTGTGTGGGTGAAGGTCCCATTAGGCAACGAACCCTGGGTTTGCATACTAAGCGGTGAGAGCAACCCGGCGGGGTCGTTACTTGGGGGCGGCGAACCCGACAAGGTGGTTGTCGGAGACGGAGAGGCGGATCAAAGTTCGGTCGGCGACCGTCTGTCGTCTCGTTCGCGTCTGTGGTCCACACGTCAGCTGTCAGATTGTCCGATAAATATTTTAAGAAAATCCTTGTAAAGTCTAAATTTAGCGTTGGTGTAAAATTATTTGAGGTTGTTGACGCTGATGTCCTTCGATTATTTTTTTTTGAAAAAAAAAGGTTATTATGACGCAATTGGTTTGGTGGGTGATTATTACACGAAAAAATAACAAGATTATGTCGAGACAAACACGCGATATCGGTTTTTGGAGTTGCTGATATCGATAAAACACGGCGGGTGTTAAGTGTTAGAGGTCAGCGTGACGTTGATCTTCCCCCTGCACCTTGACACGAATCGACGCCATCAATGGTCGCTATTGAAGTAGAGCTTTCCTAGGGATCAAAGAGGTTTAAAAAGCGTTCTTCGGTTTAATGGCCGGGAATAAAGAGTGTAAAGAGAAGGTTGTCGAGATGGCAGCGTTCGTGTGGGCGCGCCTCGCAAATGCAATTAGCCGAACGGGGACAAGGCCACCGCTCTTCAAGGTTGCATCACAGCCCTCGTGCTGCTGCGGCCAAAGAACGCCAAGTGGGGACGCTGACCCAGACGTTGTAGTGAAAGCGCTTTTCATCAATTTCATTTTTAGCCTAATTTTTTTCTACAATTTAAACTTGAAAAAGAAGGATGCGATTTTTTGCGAGTGGTTAAAAACGCGAATAATGTTGTCAAAGTTTTGTCTTCATTAAGAAGGAATTTTTAATGTGAAAATAAAAATCAGTACAAGGTGGCATATGTAATAATACTTGACATACTCTCTGCATACTCGTATTTCTGACAAACGCTAATCATGAAAATATAGGTCAATGAATAGTGATAGTTTGCAGATAGAGTAGGGGGACTTTGAACCTCGTTCGTCATCAAAACGGAAACCTGGGTCTGACTCACTTCCTCTAGACAACGAGGGGTAGTCGAGCGACCTTTGACCTTTTTAACGATATATTTCTACTCCAGTGAATTAACGTCTTGTTTATTTATTTATTTATTTATTTTAATAGATGATCTTCTGTAATGGTCACCGAAGGACTAGGAGACGGTAGTCGTGCCAATACGAGGCACGGTCCAGCAACCCCCCCATCGCCCAGGAACGACATGTTGTCGACGTGGGCCGTGGCAGATTACCCGACACTCGCCGCGGCAACCGGAATGGACTTAACAGCCAAGCACAAGGATTCAGCGATGACTCTGATGTCGAACTCGAGTGCTCGCAAACAACGCGAATTCATCCCGGACAACAAAAAGGACGACAGTTATTGGGACAGACGTCGACGTAATAATGAAGCGGCAAAACGATCGCGGGAGAAACGCCGACTAAACGACATGGTCCTCGAGACTCGGGTGCTCGAACTGACCAAAGAGAACGCCGTGCTCCGTGCGCAACTGGCAGCCATCAAAGATAAATATGGAATCAACGGGGACAACCTCGTGTGCGCAGATCAAGTGTCAGTCTCCCTCCCTCCCGTCGACACGGTGGCGATTAATCTGAGCAAACGTAAACAAATCTTCGTGGCAGCCACCGCCGGAGGGCTCCCCGTGCTCCCACTTCGTCCACTAGTCGCGGCGCAACCCCCTATGAACGAATACGAAATGCAGTCAAACGGCAGCAACCTCAAGGAACCCCCCATGTTGAGGGACGTTGGCAATGACATCGTGCGACTTTACAACTACTGCAGACTCGCACCCGGAGAAAACGGGTATTCCCCTCCGTTGGTGGGTAACGTGGGTGCGTACCCGGCTCAGACAAGATGTCCCAGCGCTGATGATGTTTTCACGTTCGAGCAAAGTGGACGACGAGGATCCGCGTTTTCAGACAACAGCAGTAGCCCGTCATCAGCCAACACGCACGTTGGGGACGGGGGATGCTCGAGCGGAGATGAGAGTCACGGAACCCGATCTCCGATCGGGGAAAATCAATCGCTGACACATCTTCTTCCGCACAAACTCAGGCATAAATCACACCTGAGTGAAAGTGCCACACCCACGTCACGCGCCAGTCCAGGTGGTCATCATCCTTTGCCGTCGCCTGATTTGCCCGATGTCGCGCCAGTTCAAGGGGATAACGAGGGAGCTGGGGTAGGGAATAAGAGGAAACGAAGAGAAAGTGATGAAAGCCCAGCAGTGAAGAGGGGTCATGCGGAGGAAAATTGCCTGCTCAAAAGCGAGCTTCAACGCCTGGCGAGTGAAGTTGCCACGCTCAAAGACTTCGTGCTCAAGTCCAAAGAGGGAGACGGGGAAGAAACATTACCACCTACAAACACACATTATAAATAAACTTTTGGAGCTTTTGGATGAAGATTTTTTTATTCTTTTAATTTTGTTTTCATTTTATTTGACGGTGTCACGCACCAAGGCCAAAAGTTTCAGACCACCTTATAACTAAATCAAATAACTGACTTTGTGTTGATGTGCTGTGCAAGAAATACAGGAACATCAAGACATGAAGGGTATCCAATTTTTGTTTTTGTTTTTAAGGTTTATTTTTTGTTTTTTTGCCAAAAGTCACGTGACATTTTTATGACTGAAAAAGTGAAAATAAAGTAATAATTATTACTTGACTATTTTCAAACCCCCTCGGGCATTACAAAGATAAAGAACTTTTTACAAGAAAATTGTAACGACGGCCATTGTTTTGTTTTTCATATTTTTTGATTTGATTTGTTTTGTACAAAAAATTAATTAATTATTACTAATAACATGTCTTTTAATTTCATATCAAATTTTTCCTTCTTTTACCCCCAAATTTTTCTTTTTTAAGTAAATAATAACCCTTTATTACTAACGCGTTATTGAAAAAAAACTTTTGTATAAAAAAACTTTAAAAAAAGAAGATGCGTATTAAAAAAAAAAACTAAAAAGTAACTAAAAAAAATATTTACCCGTGAAAGTATTTTTTTAATAATTGAGAAAAAATTTAAAAATTAAAAATTTTTTTATGAACACAGAAAAAAATAATTTTTGTTTTTGTTTTGTTCCAAAACGAGGCCAGTAACTATTATAAATAAATATCAAATCAATCTATTCTCTCATCAGCCAAAGCTGCAATTTGACGACAACTAAAAAATAAACTGTAATCCTGTTTTGTAATCGATGGATAATCTATAAAAATCGTCATTCCGATTATTATGTTTATAAAATTTACAGTCCTGGTTACCAACAAGGGGGTA
>JAQIWS010000867.1:0-15011 GCA_034696085.1 Stigmatogaster subterranea | reverse complement strand
TTTGAGTTTTAATTATACTCGTTGTTACCAGAAATTATACATTTTAAGTTAACGGGAATTTTTTTTTTGTTTATTTTTTTTGTTGAGGAAATGGATGTTTTAACCGGAATGTAGAAAATTGTATTTTGTTTTTATTTCTTATGAAAAACGTGTTTTTCGAATGGGTTTATGATTACGGAGAGGAGGAACGAACTACGAAATACGAACATTAAGGGAAAAATCCTAAGTTCGTCTTGAGAGAGGGCGACAACCTTTTTTCTCAACGGTAAATTCGTATACGGAACTCGTTCCACGAAGAAAGTGTTTACCTAACACGATCGGCAGTTTACCGCTCTCGCTTTTCGTGTATTTGCAGTCGTACTACAATCGCAGCCCAAAGGACCAATTTTATCACTTGTTTTTTCTGTTTGTCAATGAATTTGATGAGTTCTTTTATCTTTTTTTTCTGGGGTAGTTCCATTTTGTTTTTATTATGTTAGTCGAGGAAATATAAGGTAATGACTGCGGAGTTGATTGTTTTATTAATGATGATTAGATTTTCCCAGATTTGGAGATCGCACAATGCAGGAGTTATGCATTAATGTTTATTTCAATTTGTTCATGTCGTGTAATACTGTAATTCATTCGTACGTTTGTTTTAAGAAATTGTGTTAGTTTCGTAACACCGCAGCATTTAATTTAAAGCGCGTGGCCTTTTGTCTGCTGGGAAGATCGGTCCCTGAATGGTGTTTGTGGGTGGTGAAAAGTTAAGAGAAAAGTAGGCCTCATCTCATGCCTCCTCCAACGCGTTCTATTTCAACGTCCTACTAAAGCGTGACACCTGTCCTTAACCCATTAAATGAATTCTTTTATTGTGTAAATGGCTCATCTCGTTAAATCGTCTTCGACTAATTTCGTTGTCGAGTGGCGAGTGCGAGGCGCACCCATTGACTGAAACGAAAGAGAATTAGCATATCTTGGTGTCAAAAGGTGCGCGAAAATTGCGGTTTGATTATCCTCGAACACCCGCTTCCTGTCATACGTTGAGAAACGAGTTTATTAATGAACACGGTGGGCGTTACGAGAAATCTTCACTCGACTTGGCATCTTGAGTCACGATGTTGTTTATAAATAATTTGCTGCTCACTGTTTGAAAATTTAATTTGATCATCGTACATATTTCACAAACCATTTTAATGATGTTCCCGCACGATTTATTGCCCGTGTTCTCAGAGAACTCGGATTGTTGCCACCGCGAGAATTTTCTGCAATGTTGTTGACCGCAAGCGCGATTCACTTGGCGCCTCTAACCACACTTGAAATATTTTAATTTAGTCCGTACTAACTACGCATTGTCTTCGTTTTTATTTTTTATTTTATTTAGAGAAAAACTTTTTGTAGCTTAGATTTTTTAATTTTTGCTTATTTTTATTTTTTTCTGCATTTTGAATGTTAAATTTTTTTTTTTGCACGTTTAGTTTCGCTTCACCCAACTGACGGCGACAATAAATTACCAGTCACAGTCGTATCTGCATCGAGTCATCACATACGCGTCAATGCACCTCAGACTCCTCCTCCTCCTCATCTTCTTTCACACTCCCGTTTCACGTCGACGTTTCTGCCACCGAGTGGAAAAGTCGAAGACGATGCCGACAACGCCATCTGGTCTGGCGAGCGCCAACTCGAGAACCGAGATATGGATTTACGAGCCGATCCCGTTCCTCCCCCTTTAGTGGGCAGGTGGTGCTTGGACTGTATTTGCCAGGTAATTCCACTGATATTCTTCTTCCAATGATGGAGTGTGCATTAAGAAAACGATTTATTCCCTATCAACAGGCGAGCAGCGAGTGCGAGGCTGTGGGATGCGAAGGCGGCTGGTGTGGTCCTTACAAGATATCCCGCGAGTATTGGATCGATGCCGGTCGACCGGGTCCTTACGTCTCAGGAGATCCGCGGGGTCGGTGTGATAATGGACACTAGGAGAGGATCAGTTTGTCTTTGACAAAAGCATTTATTTATACTTTTTGTTTGGTTTTTTTTTTTAATCGCGTAGCTTTTCAAGCTTGCGGACTGAATAAAACTTGCGCCGAACAAACTATTCAACAGTATATGGCACATTTCGCACGTGACTGTAATGGAGATAGAAGGATTGATTGCTGGGACTTTAGTCGCTTGCACTTCGCGGGTGGCGCCAACTGTCATGCCGACTGGGTTGAACGAACACCTTTTTGGGAGAAGTTTGTCGAATGTCAGGAGGAATTGGAAGCAGTTAGGCCTGCAAATAATGGTGAGCGCGCAAGAAGCAATAAATAATAGCGGAAAATGGGAACGTTAAGACCGAAAAAAACTCGGAACTTTTTATTTCTTTATTGTATTTTTTCCCTTTGTTTATGTTGCGTTATTGTTTATTATAGGGCAAACTGGTGTGTCGTTTGCTCGACCCGCGTTAAGTGGGTCATCCACTTCCCACTCGTTGCTTCTCCCGTCTCCGTCAGGTGGCGTTTCATCAGGAAGCACTTTTCCGCGTCCTTCCTCCTCCTCGGGGCCGTTTTCACCGACGTCAGCCGTTGACCCGGCTGCTCATTCCGTGAAAAATGAACCGGTGTCTCGATTGTGCTTCGATTGTCTTTTTCAGGTAGGAAACGATTTTTCCCGTTAAAGATTTATTAAAATAAATCGAGTGCGTTGCCCGCGTGTTAATTATTTTTGCTCGTTACTGCAATCGTCGATTTTTATCTCTTATTTGTTCTTAATTTGTATTTTATCGATTAAAAATAACGTATTACCTTCGTAAAAGGCACTGTACATTAACGTCGACAAAAACCCCGTGGTTTTTACTGATAGTTTTTTTTCCTCAGTAGATTTGAATGGAATTTTAACATAAACTCGTGGAGCGGTTTTCGATCGTGTGGCAGTGAAGCGAGTAGATAATAAAACTGTATGTTTAAGCTTAGAAAAGAAATATTTCTACGAGGGACAAAGAAGGATTACATTATTTTTTATCTTTTCTTTCTTTTTTCAAACGACTGTTTCTAAGCTGGGTGTGTTTAATCAAGCTTTTATCTTTACAAAAAGTGGGCGTATCTCGTTATACGGTATTAGACGACGAATAGTGAACGTGGTTGTTAATTTAGGGAGGTTAATCGAGTAACGAATGTGTTTCAGTAAGAGGAGAAAATTTTAAATTCCTTCCCAGGCGCATTTAAAACACGATTTCTCACTTTACAAAAGCCTTCATTCAAAACCGAATATTTTAAACCGCGGTTTTCAGTGAGCGTCGCTATGTCGATCACTAACCGCCGTTGACGACACGATATTTACTTTGATTAATTTAAGCGAAATTATTCATGAAGGTTGCGTGAACATGTGTTTGTACGTACTACGTAGTAGGAAATAAATGTTTGTCAGGGAGTGATTTAGCTATGATTTATTTTGGTGAGTTATGTTTGTGTTTACTCGGTTGACAGGTTCTCTCGGGTTGTGATGAGTTGGAATGCGCCTCGTGGACGGTAAATGACCCTTATCAAATATCTTTGGCTTATTGGACAGACGCTGGTCGACCCGGGATTCATTCTAATCAAGCAAACGGTAAGTGATTTATTTATTAATTTTTTTTAGGTGTGTTGTTTATATTATTTTTTAACGAGGTTGCGTTTATTTAAGAGTTATAATTAGTTGAACGTGCCCGTGGAACGCGTCGTTAATTTAGTTGTTTTTCATTGCGTGAGATAAATTTATTTAAAAATTAAAAAAAAAAATTATCAGAAATATGAAATGGTTTTTTATTATTTTGAAGGTTGCGGAATTAAAATCTACAAATCATAATTTGCGGCGACTCTAAAGCTTTAAATTTAAAAGGAAAAAAAGCGTGACATTTATTGAGCTTTTGAATGTAAAATGGAGAGAATATTTTGGAGAGACTCCAAACGACACTGTTAATCGTTTCCTTGAGAGTCGTAATGCCTGAAATTAGATAAAAGAGAAACGCGAAGAATTTATCGCGGTTTGCTGCGTCGTGAAACGAAATTTTAGTGCTGTTTGTTTTACTTTTCGGGTTTTTTCCCTATTACATTTCCATGCAAAAAAAAAAAGTGTAGAAAGAAGTTTTTCTGTTTGAAAATAATATTAACATCAATAAATTTTCATATTCTGTAGTTATCTATTATTCATTGACACGTGATTAATTTTATTCCATTTTCGCAGATTTCCATCACTGCGCTCGGAATAAGTCTTGCGCGGAGATTACTATCCGAAAATATATGTCAAAATTTGGTCGTGATTGCAACCATGACAACGTCGTGGATTGTCTCGATTACGCTCGTATTCACAAGACGGGTCCTTACGCGTGCGATGCTCTTTGGATAGAAACTCACGAGTTTTGGAGAAAGATCACAAAATGCCTGGAAAAAGGAAACCAGTTAACTAATGAGAACGTGATTAAACATGGATCGCAAAATGGGGATCCGAGTAAGTGGGTGAGAAATTAAGTTGAATTTTTAAAGCAGATCTTAAATTTTTTGTTGAAATGTTTACTCTTAATGTAGTTAAATTTCCGGATGATTTGTCTCAGACGACGGGAGATCCTTCGACTCATTTAGACACCATCACTACGACGTGGGTCAAAGCGCCGCCGTTGTTAGTGACGAACGAGAAGCGTCCCCAAGTTTTCAAACCCACGAATGGATTTCCAGTAATTCAAGTGACCCTTTCTACAGCTGACCAGCTCAAACCGTCGGATGACCCTCAAAGATGGCCTGTAGATAAGATCAGCTGGACTCAGACGCCATCTACTAACATACCAGTTCACTTTTGGCGGGAATCTCAGTCACCCGAAGAAAATCCCGTAACGGAAGGGTGGGAAGATGTTGGATCATTTGCTTCACACGCATTCGTTCACGAAGGAGTAAGCGAACGTCAAAATTCTAGGCATCATTTGAACGATGAGTCGTTTAACCCTTCGCTGCCTAACGAACCAACGAGAGTCACACACATTGTTAATTCAGAGGAAGAAACCCACGTGGTTGATTTCAACTGTCTGAGATGTTTGTGTGAGGTGAGTTGCGTCGGCGGTTTTTGAATTATTCACGGCGTGAAAGTTTGTAAAAATTTTATGTGCGAGTTTGTGTCTGATTTCTAAGGCGAGTAGTGGCTGCGAAGAGAGAAGTTGCAAATTGGGTCTCTGCGGTCCTTATCAAATCTCTGAGGAGTACTGGTTGAACGCTGGTTGGGTCAAGGTTGCATCACCGGGAGAAATGCGCAAAGGTGTGCTAAAAGGATTTTTAGTAGTTTTTATCTTATCATCATCACACTTTTGTTTCCTTTTTAGTTAGAAATGTGAAAATTATGGTTTGGTCGTTTTTCCTAATAATTATTTATTTTTCTTTTATCTATTTTTATTTTTCTTCTTGATAGTTTTGTTTTTTTAAGAATTACTAATCGAAATTGTTTCGCGGAAAATGTGCACCCCTATAATTAGAAAACTGCAAATACAGAAAGTAAAGAAGAAAAAAAATTGTCGATTTGTAAAACGGTTTAATCAAACGGAAACATTTTCTTCCATTAACACCTTGGAATTTTTAATTTGTGTTTACTTTCTTTTATTACCTTCATTTTTTAAAACACAGTTAAAACTTTACAAACCGAAAATGACAGCATTAAATAACTATGAAAACGAAACGTCTACTTTAAATATGAATAAATATGAATTAACCTCCGACACTACTTAACTTAACTAATTGCAAATGATATTCACAATATTTAAAATTTCTCCGTCAGTTTTGTGTCCTACTTTCTCATAACTGCAAATTTCATGTAAATTTGACAATTTTTTCCCCTTTACTTCATCTTTTTAAATTTTTCCATTTATTTATTTTTTATATTTTTCTATTATAGCATTTGAAACCTGCGCGAGCAACAAAACTTGCTCGGAATTGACTGTTCAGCGTTACATGTTTAAACAACAACGTGACTGTGATGAAAATGGAATAATAAATTGCTGGGATTTTGCTCGAATGCATTTGGCGGGTGCGGAACAGTGTCATGCCACATGGGTGGACACAAGCCCTGCTTGGAAGGTGTTTAGCCAATGTCAATCACGTCACGTCTTGCCCGAGAAAGCAGTCACAACTTTAAACACGTCAGAACGTGACGAAGGTAAATTTCAAAGATAGAATTATTTGTTTTTCACAGGAACATTAAAGTTTTTTGTTGTGTTGGCATTAATCAGTTATGACAGATTTATAACGGAGGTATAACGTATTTATTATGTTTACTGGATTTTATTATTTTATGTTATCTTTTGAAATGTATTTTTTTCACGTTCAATGTCGATGTTATTTTTTTGCCACGTTTGACTGATTTTTTGCAAGTTGAACTTGTTCAGGATGTAGACTCGTTTCCCGTACAATCCACAACAATTTTTTTTCGGAGTTTCAAAATTTTTTTTTTTTTTTTATTTATTTAACTGCGCAGGTTTTTCCTCTTGCACTGCGCGCCTACCTTGAGAATATTAACGAGCGTCTGTTTATGAATTGCGTTTTTGTTGCCTTCGCGGCCCTGAAAAACGGTCAAAGTTGAGACGAAGAAGAAATTAATTTTTTTTTACGCTTTAAGTTCAAAGTAAACTTCCGAAAAGAGAAAGTGATAGTCACTGCCCTTGCAGACTTTAGTTACCTCGCAATTTTTGCCTACTATCTGCGGTTTCTACGTCAATGACTAATGGTTTTGACGAATTAGTTCACGTCCGCCGGTTTTCAATTGCTTCAGGTGAAAACTGAAGCAGACGGGATGACGTCATTGAGCGCATATATAAGCCGCTTGCGGACGAGCAAAGTTAATTATCCGAACGAGGATGGCAATTTATCTTTTGATTGTGCTCTTTGCGTTTGCGTTGGAAGCTTCAGGTAAAAGAGAGAACCAATTTCGTTGTATTGCACGTTGGATTTAGAAATTAGAAATTACGATTTTCCACACAATTTGAAGACATTTCACGCGAATGTGAAATTTGACAACGACAACGACTGGTCGAATGTATAACTGAAAGAAAAATGTTGTTATTTTTATAGGTCAAGGGCAAGTGCCTCCTGGCAGAAGGAAACCGCCATTCATCGTGGTACCGCCGGAAAACGAGCGTATAAAATCAGCAGCATCGCAAAAACAAGAAATTGTTGTAACTCAAGAGTTCCAGCCACCAGAAGTTGTTCTCGGTCCTACTGAAGACGATCAAATTTTAACCCCAGCTAACAAGCCGTCCCCAGTACCGAGTTTTCCCGATCGAACGCCGCACGTCGCAGCTCCAGTTTCCGTTCATAACCAACCTCCACCGGTTGAACCAGCTCGTTCCTCCGTTCTCCGCGGGAATGTGAATGAAGCTCTTTCACCTCAGTGTTACGCCTGCCTTTGTCAGGTAACGTTTCTAATTACCAACTGACAATTTTGCTGAATGGTGTGATGAAATAATTATTTCTGCAGGCGAGTACTAACTGCAGCGAGGAATTGAATCAGTGCATCGTCACGGGTCCCGTTGATTATTTTTGTGGTATTTACCATCTTTCTAAAGCGTATTGGATTGACAGTGGAAAACCAGGTGACGTTGCAGGTGACAGCGGAGGTAAGAAGGAATATTTGCGATCAGGTTACAATTTCTGAGATTAATATTATTTTTAATTTGATTTTTGTTTAGCTTTTGAGCGGTGTGCTCTGGATGCAGACTGCGCCAAGAGGACAATCCTCGGCTACATGAGTAAATTCGAACGTGATTGTAACGATGACGGAGTTGTTGACTGCGCTGACTTCGCGCTAATTCACAAAGCGGGTCCGTGGGATTGCGGCGCAGAGTGGGCTCGAAAAACTGCTTTTTGGCAACGTTTTGAAAGCTGTTGGGGTCAATCACGAGTAGCTGAAATCGACTTTAGGTCTCGTGGAAGGCCAGGAGGGAAGTAGGAGTTGAAAATTTTTAAGTATAAATTTTCGAATTGAGTAATCGATGGATTGTGCATCCAAAATTCTGGATTACGGTTATCCAACCAAATACAGTTTTTGTAATCATTTATCAATCATTCATGATTCCATTAAAATGAGACAGATGTTTTTATTGAGGTCACAATTTACCTTTTTTTTTTTTTAATTTCTTCTATAAATTTTTTAAGTTACTTTTTTGATCATTTCGATGTACTTTACTTTTCGTTTTAATTTTTGTGTAAACAGTTGACCTAGTAACAGTGCTTTTTTGATCACGTATGTTTAAATTGTAAATTAAATTTCTGTATTTACTCTTTGGAATAAATTATGTTAATTAAGTGTACCTGTTATTAAATTACTTTACATGGAATCGGAGAAGCTGCACATCGCCTGGCGACATAATTTTTTTTATTAGTTTATTACGAAGTTGTATTTGCGTGCGTATTAATGGGGTCAATGCATTAATTCCTTACGACATACGTAACCTTGTTTGCTATGAGGAAGAAATTGAAGACAGAATGTAAATAAAAATTTTGTTATTAAGGATGATGTTAGACGAGCAGCTTACTGTTTAAAGTACAGTACACGCAAAAAAATCAAATTACCGTAAAGAATAGATTACTGCACTAATTCGATGTAAAAAATATTTCAGAAAAGTGGCCTATCGTTAGATAAGACAATATAAAAAGCATTTTAGAGATAAGAAATCTTTGACAATATTAAAAACCATCCAGAGAAAAAAAAATCACGCTCTGATTTATGATCTTCAAATCTAAAATTACCTCGAACCACGTGCCTGCGATCGATTTTTTTTCTTCTATCGTGTGATATATTTCGACGAATTAGCGCACGTGCACCGGATATCATTTAGGCCAGGTATCAGGTAATAATAAGCGCGGATGCAATGACACTATTAAATGGTCGCATAAATCTGCGTGTGCACTCTTTGCTTCTAACATACCCGGCAACGACAATTAATCTATAAAGCACAGGTTGTTAATGGCGTAGATAACATGTATTAGAGTGCGTTTTTGTACATACTATACACGAACCCCACCAGTGTACTGATTTCTCTTTTGCTTAAATTTAAGAATTTAAGTTCAGGTAGCAGGTATAATCTGACATCTAGCGTCGCAATAGGAGTATTAAGAATGTTTAAGGAGAACTTCCGAAAATTGTTTAACAATATTACGTATGTGCAATTGGAAAAACTTCGACAGTGCAACTATTGGAACAAAATACAATTTGCAGTGACGTGAAGATTCAAAATTTAAAAAAAAATCCAACAAAAACACTTAAAATTAAATTACAAAACAAAAATAAAATGCAGTGAATAGACCGACAATTTAATTTAAGTAGAAATATTTTTTTCCATTTTCAATGTAATTTAAATTGCTGTTTCTAAAAAATTCGACAATTTTGTGTTTTTGTGCAAGCACTCATTTTTTAAAGGCGATAAAACGCTGTGCGGCTTAAAAGATAAAACATTTTTCCGAAACTTAATCCATTTGTTCAACTACCGTACATCTAAGAACATTTAATTTTTTAGTCCAAAAATAAAAATATTACAGCTTACTGTAACCAAAATTAACATACTCACTCAATTCGAAATTTTTTTTTTTTGAATGATGAATTTTTAAGTTCTTCATTACTTCCTGAAAGTTGTGACTTTTTGATTCCGGTGATTGAGCACAAATCAATATGATAATATTAATAGTTAAATAGAATAAATATCACTATTATTGAAGTGAACTGTATTTAATTACGAGATGTTTAAAATTGACGTAAAAAAAGTAATTAATTGAGAGTAAGAAGTTTAGATAGTTGGATTAATTTTTCCACTCGTACTTGCTTACGACTTTGTATATTACGCAGCTACTATACTTTTGACGCTTGAACCTTGGACAACAACTGCGTTAAGTGCACAATTCACGATTAAATGAGCATATTTGAACGCAACTGCAACGACTACCACGTTGTTCGGTGAGTTGACTCCGCACTTTTCCAAGGAGCTGATCGATGACAGGGTCACAAAAAAGCTTTAACTCGAGTTATTTTTAAAACTGATAGAGTTAATCGCATATTTTAAATATCATGTTTAGGAAATTCAAATAAACGGTGATGCAGCAAATTCCCAACTCAGGTATAAAATTCAAGTTCGTTTTAATTTTTCGTATATACTTTGTTAATTCACAATTTTCTTATAAATTATATAACGTCGCTGTTATTATTACACTTTGAGCACCTTCTTTGACTTTGTAATAACCGCATCTTATGGCAAACAGAAATTACTTTACTGTATTAAATTTTAGTTTTTTCTTCTTAATTTAACTACTATATTAAATTTAATTAATTAATTAACCTAACCGACGTGAAAATCACGCTTACATAATTTCATCTGTCCACTTGAACACGTATTTTACCGATTACAAAATAAATACAACGTCATTTTGACATTGCAAAAAACTCTTCTCAATTAATTTTTACATAACTTCGTTTTCGCCATTGCACGTTGATGACATGGACTTCATCCGCGGAATAAACTATATAAATGATAAAAATAACACTCCTCATTTATTTTATTTTTACTTTTTCACACTCACTAGTTCTAAAGATAACATTAATTATTATCAATAAATATTGTATATATTTTTGATGGGGTTAAAAGAGTTGCAATTCGTTCCAACCAATCGTCCTGATTTGTGACGAGGAAGAAACGGAAAAACAAATTGGTGTAAATTTAATTTCTGTTCTTGTAAAAGAGAAATCAATATTTGACCAAAGTAACAAGTCAGAAGTAAGTGTGTGCGTTTGCGAGAAAGGCGGAGGGCAAGTAAAAGCGGAGAATCGCATCAAAAGACCAACAAAGCGATGCACTTCGTGGGCGACAGCTTTAAAATGCACTTGAGAATAAATCTATAAAAAGAATTGTCAACGTTCTGAGTTAAAGGAGTTTTAAGCCAATTGAAACTTCTGTTAACTGGGAGTAGCGAGGAAGAGAAGTTGATTGGATGAACGCGTGTTATTGGTGAAACAGTGAAACAGTAATAAAATAAAATAAATAAAAAAAGCCTAAGTTCTGCGCTTTACCTACCGATATCGAAGTGGCAGCAACAGAATAACTCCTGTTGCGAATTAGCCGTGTCTGATGCCATTTCCTCGAGATGAGAGACAACACCTGGTGAAAAAAAAAGAAGTGATTACGCGTAACATCTTGCGACTATCCGTAAGAGCTTACCTCTCCATTGAAGAAGCAGAATAGACAAGCAACGCAAAGTCCCTGAAAACGGTTTAACGGGTTAATAAAGCTAATGGATGGATGTGAACCATTGTATTTACGAGTGTTTTCGTTACGTGTTAGTTTCGCTAGGTGTTTTTATCGACCAGCTATTTTACCTGTAGGGAAGTGACGATGGCAGACACGGTCTGATATATATCTTCACCAGGAGCACCTGGGTCAGGTCTGAATGGCATCATCAAATAGTGTAGCCCGAGCAGAGGAATCAAGATGAGCGTGGCCCGGACTGCTTTTCTAAATTTAAAAAATGGGAATAAATAAAAAAAAAAAGGATGTAAAACAAGCTTAACGGTAACGCCAAAGACGCATAAAAATGTTCGGGACACCATAATCTGATTCAACATCTTTGCGTGCTGGAACTTTTACTTCGTGTTTTAAGTCTCCATTCGCGTAGTGTCCAGTGAAGCGAATGACTCATTGCATTCTTCAATCATTTTCTCAAACAGGATCTATCTCAAAATAGACCTAGTGGACGAGTTAAGTCGCCAATTCCCTTTTATAGAGGCCATCGAAATGGACGAAGAAGCGCTCAAGTATCTCGCAAGAAGCTCACGTGACAACATCCTTTCAATGTTAGCCTTATGTCTTTTACGGAAACGCCTTCATCAGCGAAAATGCTGCCAGCCATAAAAAGGAAAGAACGCGCTTGGATCTCAATTGCCGACTTATTGCCTGCAGATCCCACCAAAAAAAGAAAAAGTCCATAAAACGCGAATAGGTCTATTAAACGCTGCTATCAACCCTTTCTCGTTCGTCATTCACTCAACAAAAAGTGACGATGGATATGAAATTCTTTCTTTTTTAACACGTCCTTACTTTGTCTGGTTAATATCGGGAGAGTTGGGAGCTCTCAGTTTAGTGATGAGTACTCTCACGATGTTGATGAGGAAGAAAACATTCACCTAAAACGATAAACGGAAATTACTACTCGATTTTTTTTATTCTTTCTACTTTTATTGTAGTGTAATTTGTGATTTTCCGCGAAAGGATTCAAAGGATTTAAACCCAAATTACATTTAGTGGATAAATTGCAGCCGATTACTTTTTAACGTAACCAACTTTTTGTTTGTACTTTACTTTTCTCTTGAGATTATTATCGTTAATGGAAGAAAAGACGTTGTTTGTATCGAAAGAAACTAAAGAGAAAAGATAAGTTTAAAGTAAAACCGACTTACCACGATTGAAATGCAGACGGGGACTTTCAAGATTAGAACGAAAGGACTCCATTCGATCCAGCAACTGCGAAAACAAGAAACATAAAGAGATAATCCGCCGCCGATCCTCGATTGGTCGCGACACGTGTCGGGAAAACGTGGAATAATTAATTACTTCGTTCACCGACCGCTATAAAATTCCAAACGTATTTTTTTGCGTTTAATTTCAGTAAGGGGAAATTGTTTTCTGTTTTAGTTGCTCTTACGCACCCGTTTCCTAATTTTATCTCGTTTAATAGTCTTACGCTAATAAAATGACGTACAGAATGTACTCACAACACTGTGTGCTCCGAAAACGAACCCCTGACCACTCCGTAAGTAACGGTGAGAAGAGCTGGCAAATCTGATAAAATGAATAAACAAGTAATTAAGAATGATTGACGTCCGATAAACTATATCTTACACCATCCGATGACGTAAAACCATTTGAGGATGACGCCATCGTTTATAAAGGCTACAACGAGAATCGTGTGCAAATATAGTCCTTCGCAAAACATCCAAAAGTAATTGCACACGAGAAAATACTGCAGCACCACGTGGAACACTTGGCAACTGACCTATCAGAAAAATATAAAGTATAAAAAAATCACTGAGGTTTTAAATCACGTTGGAGAAAAAGTCTATTAATAAATTTATAAGCCACTGAATAAAATTCACATAGCGTCTCGTGGAGTGATTTTCTCAAGAGGGAGACTTCGTTTAAGCGCGTGCGTGCCCAGATACCAAATATTGCAAAACACGGGCGTGTAATCGTGTGTTAAATTACAAATTTTTTTTTTTTTTAAATATTAAATCACCTTATTTTCCCAAAACAAGTCGGGAATGGATATAGTTGCGTACCACGCGATCCAGAAGCAATTGTTTATGATGAAAGACAGGAAAAGATTCATGTGAATAATGATTCTGGTACACCGCAACGACCTGCGAATAACATTTTTGAAATATTTCATTTGACGCTACAGCAACAAAAAGGATTTTCTTTAAGCTTTACATAAACAGGCTCAACGAAAACAGCAAAAAACTTACTTGAAAAACAAAAAAATTCCCATCGATAAAATCAGCGCGGCCACAGAAACTGAATAACCAATGATGTAAAGTCTGTTTATCCGCTTACGCAGCTGCAAGTCCATTTGTAAACAAAATAAAACTGGAAACTAGCCTAAAAATAAAACAAAATAAAATCGAAAACCACCGAATTTACCATTAAATCCTCCATGTCAACGCAAGATGTGTAATTAGACCACGTTTGATTTGTATCCGGGTGCTTAAACCAAGTACCATCGGGAAGACACAGCTTGTGGGCGAATCCTAAGTCAACAAAACTCATGTGAATCAGTGACGACGACAACTCCGATCCCCAGATGAAATCCTCACTGTTTGGATCGAAGCCTGTAATGAACTCGGGGCAACTGGTGTAAGCCGTTTGACCTGCGGGAGTGTCATTCCAACAACGCCACCCATCGTACGTCGCTGGGCAGAAGGAAGAAACTAGCCACAAAAAGGAAAAGAAAATGAGTGAAAGAGAAAAGTTTATTTTCTAAAGTACTTTTTAAACTTACCGTTGGAAAAAAGCGAATCGTTGGACGTCTTAAACTTAATGTTACAAATCTCCGTTAAAGTTTGATTAGATTGACCATGGTCGCTGTTTCCCGATGCCATTATTTTTAAAATTTTATTTCACACACGCTGCACTCGAGGTGACACTACAATCACGAGAAACGAAAATAATGAACGATCGTACCAAAAAAAATCGTTGTCGTAATCTCGCGCTGAAATAACAAAAAAAATATATTATCCTGTCATAAAAACCACTTTGAGGTAACTTTTCTAAGAATGGCTCGAGAAAAATAGAATCATCGTCTGTCGATTGAACACACACGTCACGTGCGTGTCCATGGTCCCCGTCGTGCGTTGCGCTTCATTTGCAGTTAGTACGCATCGGTTGATCTCTCGTGTTTGGTTGAAAGCGAGGTGTAATGAGCCGATAAGTGTGACGCGCACTTTGACAAATCTCTCAGCACCAAAGGGCGAGAATTCGGCGAGGGCTCCGCCTCTGCTCTTCTACCAATGATAAACGAGCTCATCAGGTTCAAACTAACGCGAACTCCAAATGATGCCACGTTAACTTTGACAGTTTGCACATTTGTCGTCGGCAAATTTGGAATCGTTTAGAGAAGGAATAGAAATAGAAATGCAGAGTGAAAAAAAATTTTCACAGTTGATCTCTTGATTCAATATTGACATTCGGAAGCTGCGCCTGTGGGCCACGTGCGCAAGTCGAACTTTAGTTTGATTACTTTTTAGATCTCCCTTTCAACAAAAAAATAAAAAAATTCTCTTAAAAAAACTTCATAGATCTCATACGAGAATAATTTAACCTTTAGAAATGGGGAGAAAAGTTTTACATCCTAGTTCGCGTGCGTGCTTTACACAATAGCATTTTTCTAACGAGCACTGAATAGCGGTTGTTGGGCAATAGATGTCTTACGCCCTCGCGGCAGATTACTGTACATCTCCTTAGTGACGTCGGATCAAGTAACAACAAAAATAAAATGTCGTGA
>JAQIWS010000866.1:0-15018 GCA_034696085.1 Stigmatogaster subterranea | reverse complement strand
AAAGCAGAATTCGGTGATGCGGCCCATAAGTACCGGACCTCCCAACAGTCTGTTACTAGACTATCTGCTTATATAGTGCGCCGGCGAACCGTGTATTTTTGTTTGGTCCTTATGAGGAAATACCGCGTTTATTAATTTAATTTGGTGTTAGGAGGAATGCTAGGTTTAGTTAGAGATACGTGCGTCGAAATTACGCTAGTTTGTATAGATTGAATGTAATATGTAGTGGAAGAAAACTAGTGGTTAATATTTTTGGTTCGCAGGTAGGAAAACGAGAGAAAAAGGAATGGCGGAGAATTTGCCGAGTATCGATTACGCTTAAAGAATGTTATTTTAATTTAAGGTGTAAAGCGTGAAATTAAAGTATGAAATAATAAAATAATTTTAAATCAGCAGAAGCAAAAAAAGTGCAAAGTAATTGTACCGAAAAATAAAGAGATTGATTTGCAA
The DNA here is from genome assembly GCA_034696085.1 of Stigmatogaster subterranea. Classification (NCBI taxonomy): domain Eukaryota; kingdom Metazoa; phylum Arthropoda; class Chilopoda; order Geophilomorpha; family Himantariidae; genus Stigmatogaster; species Stigmatogaster subterranea. Next base: position 14,568 of record JAQIWS010000866.1, on the reverse strand, counting down.
AATCGATTTTTAAGTCTGGTCGTCAGGTGCGAGACGATAATTTTAGATATTTTAAATTTTCTCGATATTTTTAGCGCGACTGCAGTCAATTTGCGAGGAAATTTCGATTAAACAGCTTCCGCGTTCATTAAGAGTTATCTTCTACGATTTAGAATTCTAGTGAGTTCTGTATTTTTGTCACGATAGTCTAACGTCACCGCACACGTGTAGAAAAAGCCATCGCTCGCGAGTGATTGGGTGGAGTGCTTTGACGTCACGTGGTCCGCTTAGAATCTAAAAAGTACGAAATACAGTCTTCTTTACTCGATGTAATATAATTTTCCAATATCTTAATTTTCTTAGGTGTAAAAAAAAAACATTGTGAAATAAAGTTCTGTCCAAAATTTGAGTATATTGCATTTCGTTAAGAAAATGTGATAATTAGAAATTAAAAGTTTTGTTTTGCAAAATGAAGGTCAATTGCACCTATGGGGGATTTTCAGACTTGACACTATCAAGACTATTGAGACTGTTTGACGGTCCATAAGTCTCGGACCTTCAAGTATACTAGCTTCAGTTTTCGTATATATAGGCAATTTTACACTAGGCATTTAGTTCTGACATCTACTCCATTACGACCATCCTAATAATTAGCCGTAAAGGATTGATGTTTTTTTTCGTTAATATTGCAATATACTATACTTTATGTAAGCATATCACGAATTAATTTACGGAAAAAATGTATAATTTATTAATTAACGCGATCTTAAATGATGTACCTCGCTCGTGGCTGTTCCTTTAAACGAACATCCCCCCAACTAAGAGCAGTTTGTAAAGCGCTCCGGTCCAGAGAAGGCTTTTAAAAATGAACAAAATTTTTCCGTGGTTAAATGAGAGATTGATTTACAATTCAACGCTATCGCAAATAAATCGACTCGCTTTGTTAAAAATTTATTCGTTTTTATTTAGAATAATTTTAGCATAAATTAGTACATAGTAAGAGGTGCGACATTTCCGAACATTAATTCCCAAGACGGAGGTATTTTCCAATGCGACTGAGGATGAACGTCACCCGATATCTAACAAACATAACGACAGAATTAAAAGCAAAATGTGACTGACTTAGATTCAAAAATTATTACCTGAAACAATTCCAACCATTCGTTCAAGTGCGACACTACGGTTAAAGCGTCCGGTATGTTGTCGCCTTCGGAGCAAAACAGCAATAAAACTGCGCAAGCTATATCTTCTTTGCAACTAAAATAATAAAACAAAAAATTAGTGAAGAAAATTATTTACCAACTCTCACCATTATAATTTTTTCTAGTTTACCAATCGTCATAAAATCTTTTTGTAATTCCACCTGCAGGAACATAAATTTCTCTGGCGTTTTCGAGATTTTGTTCCGGCAACGTGGACGGCGCAGGAAACGAATGTCGTAATTCTAAACTACGCCAATTTAACACTTCGTTCAACGATACTAATCGTTGTAGTTTATCGGTAGCCAAAAATCGAAATTGAGACCTAAATTTTATAATGTAAATTAAAATACGATTTGTATTTAAATACATTACACGTTGATTTATACGCACCCGGTGAGTTGGGAATCTAATCGTTCGTACGCGGAGCTGCTGGATAATAGAATTACTTTTTCGAAATTCTTCGCTTTTATCCATTCGATTAACTTCGTTCTGAACGCCTTCTTTTTGCTCTAGAAATAAAAAAATAAACTATCACTGACCAGAGTTTTAAATTTAGCGAAAGTAAATTTATGCGTTCTTACTGAAATGTTAGGCACTCTTTGCTGAATTATTACCAATTTATTGCACTCGTTTTCGTACACTAGAAAATAAAACAAAAAATATTTAATTTGCGTTAAATACTACGGTTGTAATTACTGACCGTCGATTCCCGTAACTAAATGACATTTTTCGTCCGACTTTAAATAAGGATCATTCCCAATAAGAAATAACATTGTTTCGTCATAAAAATATCCAACTTTCTCGCATTTTAGACTGGATAACAACAAATCGACAGCCAACTGACCAACATTACCGATTGATACGGCAGGCTGCAATGAACATAAAATTATTTTACGCAACGTAAGATGAGAAATTAACTCAAATAAAATTAGTAAAAATAATTATACCAGAATTAGAGTGTATTTTTCCCAATTTTTTTCCGTTTTCTCGCATGACAAGAACATTTTGAAAAGACCAGACGACCTCACCAAACCCGGATGTCAAGGCAACCGATATTTGCGCCTCTAGTGACAATTTCTAACAACTATGGAGTGCTGATAGTTGTATGGCAAACCCATTGGGAGTAAAAATTACAAAATCGTAAGCTAAATACTGCACAAACAAATCAAATTACACACGATTTTATTAAGTTGGATTTTTATTGTTCATTTTCTAAGAAAAGAAAATTAATAAATGGAAAATAAACAGGTTAATAAATTTCCGATCAAAAAATACATACATGTAAAATTATTTCACACTTTTTTTTGGGAAACGAAAATCAAATAAATCTATTTAAATTTTTGCAATTAATTATGCGCCCGGTAAATTCCACGCTGAATTTCGGTCAAACGTCTCTTATGCTCTCTTTCGGCCCACTGGTGAAATACTTCAATTTCGCGTCGAGGATCCAACGAGGGTAAGTTGGGACAATTCTCTTCGATACGAACTTGTATCGCCTTCGATTAAAAAAACAGTACAAATTAAAATTATCAACTCCGAAATTAAATTGTCCTAGTTTACCTTAGGAATGAGTGAATCTAAATTTGCAGCTCTCGTTTCGTGACTGGGATGAGTGGATAACCACTCGAAACTTAATTCCAATTTCATTTTCTGTAACGCCTCCATTTTACTCCAAAACGCGCTGCTTTCTCTTACATCGAAACAAGACTGAAAAAAAAATTTATTTTATTAAGATAAATCGTTACAATTCTTGTAAATTTTTTACCTTTGCAGCCATGAATAAACCAACTCTATCAGCCTCCGCTTCCAACATTCGAGAGTAAGGAAGTTCGAGAAGTAAATGTTTTAATTTAGCCGTCAACCAGTGTATTAATATCGATGTAAAATCGCTCGGTAGCATTGCCCAAATAAAAGTGGCGAATACCATCAATATCATGTCCAATATGTGAATATAACTAACCAATTCCGCCTGAAATCGCATAAAAGATGAAAATTTTATATTTCGACGATTTTATTTATTAAACTATTCGTGTATACCGTGTGTCCCAAAACCGCGTGAGCCATTTCGTGCCCCAACACGGCTCCCAGTTGATCTTCGTTGCTGCAAATTCGCAACATTCCAGTGAATACAAAAATTTGCCCACTCTGCCAGTTGAATTAACAAACTCGTTAATAAAATTGTAATCACAGCTAAGAAAATACGAATGTATACCAACCGGGAGAACGAACGCATTGAATGCTGGATCGTTTACGACTACTACCGACCACGGACGCCTAATCATTTGAGGAATATCTCTATTACCCTTGACCAATTTATCAGTCACTCGTCTCACAAATTGATGCGCTTCGTGATCCTCGGGTAAAATTCGATCTTTATGCATGCTAACATTCTACGAAAGAAAAATACCATTTTAATATCATTTTAATCTCTAACGCCGATTTCAATACCATGCGAAACATTTCCTCCGAGATGGTGTCGAACTGCTCGGGTTTGAATAAAATGAATCGACGGCGTCTCGTGATTGGAGTTTCTTGAATGTGAGAAGCATAAAACAACGTGATTACTGCCGTCACACCGCTCGCAAACACTATATGGAAAAATCAATCAGAATAATATTTATCTGTCGTAAAATTATACCTTCAGCTAACTTATTAGATTTCTTCTATGTATCCTCAGTAGTCGCCTATAATACATTCGTCTCTTCGGATCCAAATTTGCCCACCATTTACGAAACGTTCTGAAAATATTTGAAAAATATACGTAAATATAAGAGTTACGAATAAAAACCAATAACCAAACTCACCGACCAACCAAAACCGATATTACTCTCGATAAAGGCCTTAAAACAAGAAGAAGAATCGGAGGAACATATCTCGGTGGTGTGGTATGAAACATACATTTTTGAGTAGTATAAATGTTTCTCGGAGAGAATGATCGTATCCGTTGCAGAGGATTTTCACAAAATAATCTTTGCTGCCCTTGCCGCAACTGCGGTTTAAACCCGAATACCGATTGCTTCAGATTAAAACTGGAGTTTCCAAATCGACGAAATAATAAGGAATAACTCAACATAATTGTTCACGCAAGTAAATCAAGTAAAGGAGCAAAAAAATTAATATAAATTCAACGTTGTTTTTGGTCCTAATTTATTATCATTGAAACGCGACGCACAATACCAACAAAAGAAAGCCGACACGTTCGTATCTGGTCATGAAGCAGAGTGCGAAACCGAGTTTTGCGGCTGTCACTAAAACTTTGCGGTTGAACATCAACGCAATTAATGAAAGCCAGGCTGGTCGTTCGCGAATTCCACTTTTAACCGATTCGGTTTCGTTTTTGCAAACAATGTGATCCATGCTTTACATTGTTCGTGTACGATGACAAATACTCGATGACGACCTGTTGTTGACGAAAACGAGAAAATATAGTGAAGGTGTTAATCTACTCGAATTTAAAATATTTTGAAAGAAATATCGTACTAGTTGTATCCACCAAACTCACGCACGCAAAAATCGATGACGTAACGATTTTTCGCGTTGCTGCCAATCGACGTCATCGGAAGTCACGAATACGTCACGAATGAACTCAACTTTGGTGTTTTAAAAATTGCGCGCGAAGTCGATTTTCTTTTTGCAAATAAATCAATACAAAAAATTTGCTTTCTTTCTTTCCTCGTCAATTTACTTTTTTTTGTTAAATTCTTATATATATTTTTTGCGTTACAGAGAGCAAGTTAAACGAACTAAACACCCGCAATTTAACACATTCGCAATAACATCCACGAATTAAAATGCAGTTTATAATTGTCGGAATAATTTCTTAGAGAACGCTCGATCTCGTCGCTACTCTAAGTATTATTTTCGACGCTCTTCGGGACTCTTGGTGGGTTGTTGCGACTGTTGACCGGGATGTTGGTGCGGACTATGTTGGTCCCCTGATTGAGATGGATGCTGTTGACCCGAATGCTCGTCGTGATGGTGTTGACCGGCGTAAGAGTAATGTGTTTCTTTGTGTTTGTACACGAGGTTCGGGTCGTGTGGCGCTAAATCATCCGGTCTATGAGCGGGCGATTTAGGTTCGCTCGTCAGTTTTCCTCCTTTTTCGTAATTCTCGCGAAATTTGTTGATGTGTAGTCGCGGATCGTGTTGGCTGAGGCCCGGGCAATTACTTTGCTCGCGAGTAAGAATCGCATCAGGAATGAGAAGATTCAGCACTTCCGCGCGTTGTTTATGGTTCGGATGAACGTATAACCAGTCGATCGTCTGGTGAACGTTCATACTTTGCATAGCTTCCAATTTTGACCAGAGCGCAGTCATCTGTCTCACGTCGTAACAAGCCTAAATATACACGTATTATTTTAAAGAGGGATTAAATTGAATTAAACATTTTATACGTACGCGCGCGACCAACTTGATCGCAACTTTGTCCGCTTCTAATTCTAACGTATCTTCGTACGGAACGTAGAGAAAGTAGCCTTTTAATTTCTTAGCGAATAACTGCACCAGATAACTGGGTGAATGCGGGAGTATAGCCCAAACGGATAATAAGAAAATCATCCAAAGTTTATCCAAGACGTTGAGACCGTTAGTCAATTCGGCCTAAAGTATAACGACAGTCGAGAAACTAAAATCAAACTGACTGACCAATGCTCGAAAATAAATTTCACTGAAGTATACCGTGTGTCCCATAAACGCGTGAGCCATTTCGTGTCCCAATACGACGGCTAATTCATCATCGTTAGTACAAATCCGGAATATTCCTTCATATACCACAATCTCGCCACTCTATTAAATAAAACAAATTTCGAGTAATTTTTAAAAAGAAAGAAATCAAGTTAGGAAAATTAATTACCGGCAAGACGAAAATGTTTTGATTAGGTTCGTTTATAATGGTGACGTTCCATTTCGTCTTTGCTAATTCTGGAACATCCAAGTTACTTTGAATTATTCTGTTAGCCACACGTTGAATAACCGCGTATTCGCTTCGCGCTGAGGATAAAATGTCCTTTTTGTGCGCCGAAACGAACTAAAAATACAGTCGAGATTAAATTTATAGTTACCGCAGAATACGATTAGTCTAATTTTCTTTTAACCATTGAGTATAACTCGTGAGAAATCAAATGAAATTGATAAGGATTAAACAACAAAAATCGACGTCGACGGGTGAGTGGAGTTTCATCAATGTGCGTCAAGTAAAAAATTCCGGGAATTAAGATCAAAGCCGTTGTCGCAGCTGAAAAATAATCGATTAAATATTAAATTTTATAAATTATTAATACAATATTTCAGCGATTTTACCAGCAAGACCGATCATTTGTAGATGTGAAAGAGCGAAAAGTCTTTCTTTAATAGTAGTTGGCGGAGGTGGTTCTTGGGGACCAAGCCACCGTTTCCGAATTCTGGACAATAAATAAATTTTATTAAATTATAATTTACGAATTTCAATCGATAAGAAATTTACTTGTGAAAGATTTGTCTTTTTGAAAAGGGTGACAGCTGCAATTTCGTGACGAGCAATAATTTTTTGTGGTAACTTTGTAGAATTATCAGATTTTTAAACACCATAATTTGTCTTCGTTACTGTTTAAATTTAGTACAAAATTTAGTATAACAAATTGGGTTCAAATTGACATTTTAACTAAAGTATAAAATCTCGAGCTCCAACAAGAATTATGGGAATTTTATTTCTGCTACATATCGTTAGCTCGTACTGCCATCTCGTATCGAAACGGGAACATAACCGCCATTTTTACGTTCACGCCGTAATATACAGACCTAAGTTAGCTTTGTCGACGTTGACGATAATAATACCCACAATCCTATTCCGTTCAAAACATGGCGATCTCTGCGGCTCGCGTAGGTAATTCCGCTCTCTGTTTACGTTTTACTTCTTTTTTTTCCTCGCCCTTTATCACCCCGAAACGATAATCCGGCATTTCGATCGCACTACTACGAATTCAACCACATATCTCCACCGATATCACCGGTACAAAACCCGCCGTTCGTTTTCTTCGCGGTGACAAGGGGAAAAATCTGAAAATTATCATTTCCAAATTTAATTTTTGTATCTTTTCGGAATTCTTTATATAGACTCTGCGTTACACGTTTAACTATTTTCAAGACACCATGTGATTTTGGAAGCATGTCGATTGGAGACAAACGACTTTTCTACCATGGAGACCACGGGGATAAGGACGCGGCAAAAACTCCTTATTGCCCGACGATGGGCCCGTCGTGTCAAGCACTGAAAAATGCTGTGGCAGCGCTTAATCGTTTGGATGATTTTAATTGCGAGAAAATTGGTTTGGGATTCTTCTCCGAAGTGTTTAAGGCAAGTTGTAACGCGTTAAAAATCCGTACTGCGTAGCCGTAAAAGGTTTAAAAAAAAAATCACGTTGTCAATCGTGACTGATAATCAAAATTTATACTTAGTTTTAATTCCTCGAAAAATCAGTTTTAGGATTTGTAATTATATATATATATATATAAAAAGTTCAGTTTTAAGATTTTTATCTAAAATTGAGTCGAGAAATTTTGTTGAAAACGGGGAAAAGTGTTAATATCGTAATGGGTACAAATTTGAGTTTAGTACGCTGTTATTTTTAAGCTGCGCATTGAATTATAATTAAATCGTTTATTTTTAACGATTAATAAATCTGTGACATAATACGGGTAAAAGAGAGATTAACAGACGGAAGGTAAAATTTATATTTTTCGGTAGAAAAAAGTCTCCTCCTATTTCCTTCGATAGGATAATCGAAAATAAATATTTATATACTGTTTTTTCCTCGAAGTAAAAATAAATAAGTTTTGTCCGGGGGAAAAAAAAGGACAGAAGCGAATAAATTTGAATAAAAATATTTAATTCACGAAAAGAAAGTTTAATTTATAAGCAATTGACTATTTTAGGCACTCGAATTTCTTGGAAGTAGAAACCAGTTTCCAGGAACCGAGTACTAAAAAAGTAAATTAAAAAAAAAAAATAGAAGCTAATTTAAAAATAAAAACACGAAATAAAAAATAAAAAATTGTGAATGCTAGTATTTCTCTTTGCCAAGTATACCAGGGGCCAAAGAACACTTTCAAGGTTTTTTAACGTCTAAAAACGAACTTTGCGACAAAACGATTTATTTTTATTAAGCTTAATCATTGTAAATTTCTGTACTCAAAATCAAACACGCACCTTGAGTTGTTTTTAATGTTAGGGTTTAAAAAATAAAAATAAATAAAATCAAGGTCGATGTTAAAAAAACGTGTAACGTACCTGTTTGTGGTAATGATATAATCGGTATGGATAATTATCAATGTGCGAGATTTTGCAATCGATTTTTCTTCTTACCGTGTTCTCAACGGTTGAAGGAGATTTTAAGAAAATTTATCAGAAATTGTAATCGTCGAATTAATTTTATTTCGTTTTTTTCAGGTACACGTAGACGTGTGACTGCATAATAACGTTACGTGGGGTTGTAAAGATATTTTTAGAGGGTCATTAACAATCTTCTTCCCCTTTTCTTGGCAAGTCGAGAAATAAAAGTATTTAAAAAATCTCCCATCCGGTAAATATTTTCTAAAACCGAGATGTTTTCTTGCTACAAAATTTCGACCTTGAATTAATTTTATTGGGTTTTTGTATGTACATTAGATCTCAACTTTAAAAATGTTATCTTCGAGAATTGCAAAGGTGTAAAGGAAATGGCGGGTTATTTTTAACACCGTCTGTGACGTTTCACCAGAAAAAATTATTTTCGAATTACGAGTCCCGTTAGCGATCCGAATTGAATAACTTATTACATAAAAATTTATATATTTTCCAGGTCATAGGTGATTGGACCTTATAAAAATAAGGTCTTTTGATAATGGTTAACACGCAAACTTCCCTACTCATAGTCAAATGCATAGTTCCTATTCTCATACCACTTTGTGGGAAAATCGAGCGGTGAATTTATACACTATACCTTAATAAAAACATCCTGGAATTTATATAAACTTATATAGATATTTATTTTGTAAATATTTTATCGGTTACAATTTTGTAGCCTGGTTTGTTTGTCCTTAAGGTTGTGCTTTATTGATTTCGATTATTGTTTTATAGGTGACACATCGCACTTCGGGTCAAGTGATGGTTCTAAAGATGAACATGTCTCACTCTAATAGACCCAACATGTTACGCGAAGTTCAACTAATGAATCGTCTGTCGCATCCGAATATTTTGAGGCGAGTATGGTAAATGTGTGACGTAAGGAGAAGTTGTCGTCATCCGGTGATAACGTTGCGACTTAGGTTAAAAGTGTAATTAATCACGGTAGATTAAATGGGAAAGTGGTTTGAAGTATGCTTACGTAAGAAATTTGTAAAGAAATTTTAACTACCGGTCGTAATCGTTATATGGTGAAAAGGAGTTTGGCGATTCATATGTAAATCCGTAAATGAAATTCTTTCAAACTGATTTTTAATTTAAGATTAAATTTCACGCGATTCAAATTTCATTTCACTTCACTCGAAATGAAAGCAGCTATATCTGATGACATGTATCAAATTGATTCTATTTATATAAAAAAAAAAGATAATATTTAGTGAGTTGTGGAGTATGAAAATATTTTAACCTAGAATCAAGATTTTTGAACTTGATGATTTTTTTTTTTTTAATTTAAAGTTTTTACTGTTTTTGCGACGACGGTTAATTTATATTCGTTCGACGCGAGCGTAATTACAAAACCTTTTACGGTGGTTCCACCCACACAAGGTCTCAACTCGTCCTCGTGACCCAAAAATGTAGGGAAAAAAATATTTGAACAACGTGACACGTATTGTAGGTGGAGATAAAATATTGACGAAAACTGAACAAAAAAAATAATAGGAACTGATAACGAATAATTTTGTATCAGTTTACAAATGATCTCTTGGAATGATACGATAAGTTTGGACGAAGTCAAATACGGATTGTTTATTTAGTAAATAGTTTTCCCCGATCAATCTGATTAAATCCTCGCTTTTATTTAAATTATTTTTACTACCTCGAATTTGCTATCGTAAATAAATAAGTAAATAAGTAAATGATGTATTGTTCTCGTAACGTTACCTGTAACCTGTAAATTGAACGCATTCCTTCGAACTAGGTGCGAAGGAATTCGTTTTTAAATTTCTTTTTGGAGTTTGGAATGTAATTTAATGCATTTGTTTTTAATTAACAGATTCATGGGCGTTTGTGTACACGAAGGACAACTCCACGCACTCACGGAAGTAAGTTACTGATAAGTAATGAATTTTGTGAAGTTTGCATCGCGTCGAGAAATTTAATTTTTAGTCACGTTTGTAGTGTACTACTGTACCACAAACTCTTTACCTAATTTCTCGCGATTACACGTTGAGGCGTGGTTTATTTTCTCGCGGTTCGAGGTCCGTCCCAACTTTTTTTCAGTTAGTTTGCCCAAAAACTTTAACTTTTCTATTTTTAATTAATTAATGTTTTTTTTTGCCGAAGTCGTTTAGTGGGAAGTAGTGCGTATCCAGTTTAGCTTTTTTTCTCCCTTTATGCCCGATTCAGTCATTCCCCCGTAACTTTGAAACAACCTTGAATAATTGCCAGAATTTCTGACAATTTTTACGTATATCCTCACAGCACAGTTTCTCCCTTGTCTTTTCTTTTTTAACGTAGTCTGCTGTCGTGCCAACGAGGTTGACGTAAGCTTTAACCATGCAATCGTGTAAACTTTTTGTTTTTATTTACTCTGGATTTTTTTTCCCCTTCATTTTTGTATCGATTTTAGTACGGAAATATTTTGTATTTAACAATTTTTTTATTTTGGCCTTGAATCGTGAGTTTAAGTTGTTGGAGTTGAATTATCAACGTGATTTACGACGAATTCTTTAATTTAATTTTTATTGACAACTCAAGCGAGAATTATTCTCTTTAATTTATTTGAATTTTTTTGTTCGTTAAATTGAATACAGTAATTTGGTAAATTGTGCGGTCCAAATTCAAATTAAGGTCAAACGGCTTTGATTGTGAGTTTGAGAACTTCAATGTTGTGGGAAAAAGAGAACAAAACATTTGACTGAACAAATGTGTTTATCTCATATTAAATGAACTCCTTAAATCGTTGCATTATGAATTTTGTACCTTTTTTTGGGTTGTGTAAGTGGAGTATTTAGGTTAATCCTACCTAAGACTAGCGCTTAAGACTATGGAAAATTACGAAACCGCTTTATAGTTTTCATTCAACCGAGGAATTTTAATCATTCTAACTAATTACTGTTTTATATTTGTTTTTATTTTCAGTATATCAATGGTGGGAGTTTGGAGCAATTGCTTTTGAATAAAAGCGTTTCGCTTACTTGGAAAGAAAGAATTTATTTGGCTAAAGACATCGCTAAAGGAATTCGTTATTTACATTCGAGAGGAGTGTTTCATCGAGATCTTACGTCCAAGGTTTTCATTAATTCATTAATTAAAATTCAACCGTGTTTGTTTATTTTTGAAATCTTAATATTAAATTTGTCTCGTAGAATGTTCTTATTAAAAGTGAAGAGGCGCACATGATCGGTGTCGTGGGCGATTTTGGGTTAGCGGAAAAAATACCGGACCCACTGTGAGTTATTTTTTTAATTTGAGATGGATTCGTTGCTGGAGGTAAATTTTTGTTGTTTTCTAATTCCAGAGCCAAGTTTCGTTTACCTACCGTAGGATCACCTTATTGGATGGCACCCGAGTGTCTAAAAGGGAAATGGTATAACGAGAAGGTAAATTGAATAAAAGATAATTAATTTTATATTTTTCCATTCGTTATTTTTAATTTTTTTTCGTATTTTGTCGTAGGCTGATGTATTTTCTTATGGAATTATCTTGTGCGAGATTATTGCTCGCGTAGAAGCCGACCCGGATTATTTGCCGAGAACCGAAGTAAGCGGAAATATAGTAGTTAGAATTTAAACTCGGGTTGACGCATCGTGTATGTTTTATGTTTGAAGAATTTTGGATTGGATTACATCGCGTTTAGTGAAATGTGTCCGGATTGTCCGCCAGACTTCTTGAAGTTAGCTTTTACGTGTTGCATGGTGAGGAGCATACAGTTTTTTCATGCAAAACGTTTTTATTTAATTTGTAGCTGCAATTAAAAAAATTCTTATTTTAGATTGATCCGAAGCAGAGACCTCCTTTCTCTGACATTTGCGATAGGTTAGACGTTATTTTATCCAACAACTCGAATAATTTTTACTCCATTGGAGAAACAGAAGCAGCGCAAAATAACGAAGACAACGTGGCAGCCACCACGTATAAAAGTAAAAACGAAGATTTTGTTTTTCTGAGTTTTGTAATCGAATTTACATTACGCATCTTCTTCCGTTAGTGTTACATAGGAGATCGAAATCTGAAGACGCTTTATTAGCCCCTAGTAATGGATTTACGACTCCTAGCGATAAAGCTCGTTGTCATTATCAGCACAATCGGCAAAAAAGCAACGGCGGCGAAGAAGACAACGACGCTGCGACAGTGACACGACCGAGACCGTTTCTTACTCCGAAACACGTCGGGGAAGTAATGTCGATGGGAGATCCTTATTATCGGCCTGGAAGTCGTAATCTGAATCCCTTCGCCGCTTTGCCACAATTGAATGGTTGTCGCAAAATTCTAGCGTCTTCGCGCGATTTATTTTCGTCATGTTTCGAACTTCCATCGCCGGCGGCAACGTTGACTCCTCCGCACTCGCCTCACATCTCCGCTTCCGAGCGACGAGGAAGCGTTCACTGCCAATTATCGCGGTCGAATTCATTGCCAGATTCGCCAACTCTTTTAAGACAAACCGTCGTCCGAATGAAAAGTTGTAACGGAGCCACTTTGCCCGGCACATCGACATCATCGTCTTCGTCGCGGTCTCCGTCTCGTTCCTCGTCGTCGACATCGCATCCTCGATCGTTGTCAGAACCGGACAGCACCGGATTTTATTCGGCTAACGGAAGTGAAGTGGATTGTCTCGTTTTTGGCCCAACGTCGACTGATCCGAAGCTGTGTCGGCGTCGAGGATCGTGCGAATCGGGTTTCTTCAGCGTAGGGGACGGTGAACATCTTTCGCCCGAAACGGGACTGGAGGATACGGTAGCTGTACCGCCCGTCGTTAATACTTCCACTATGCCGACGTTGAACGGCGATGTTGAATGTGAAACAGTGACTCCTCAGTTAAGAAATTTAAGTCGCCACACTGTGCCAACGAAACCAAATTTTGCTCAGAGGTTAAGTCTTCAGGAGCTCTGAATGAGGGTAAAGTAAAGACAAAATAGACATTTTATTTAGTTTTCGTAGCATTAACGTAAATCTTTCGTTTATTTCTTAGGATTTGAGGTCTGAAGTTAATCATCATTGTATCCATCCAATGAAAAGAAACATAATTTTTGGGGTAATTTAAAAGAGTAACCAACAAACGTAAACAAAAGATAAAGTTTTTACTTTTTATTTTTTACGGTAATTCAAAATTAAGATAAGTAATCTATTTTTCCCTTCTCTCCGTTTTTTCCTTTTCTACTTCTTTTTCTCATCTTCCCCCTACGACGTTTGTGTTGAAAACATAAATATACATAAGCGGTGTTAAAAATATTTAAATAGTAAAAAAGTCTATTTCTCAAAGAAAATAAGAAAAAGATGATGGCTCCTAGATGATCCTACCATGGCAGCTAAAAAACAAGAAATGTCTGTTATTTTACAAGTAATATTTAAAATATATATAAAATTTAAATTGAAAAAAGTAAAGTACAAAAATTTTCTCCGTTTAATATATTTAAAAAGCAAAAACGAAAAAAAATTTATTAAAATAACGGCTGCTTCCAGACTCTTCCCTACGTGTGAAGTGAATATTGTATAATATTCCTATTTATTGTTAATTAATTATTATTTTTGGTTTTGTTTCTGTAACATTTCTAGTCTTTGTAATTCTTAACATTTTATTCCTATTTGTTTTCTCGCTCTCATTTTCTAAGACGCAAAAAATTGTATATTCCAGTCATAATAACTAAAGACAATCCATCACGACATTTTTGTTGTTAAAATGAAAATAACGCGAACAGAGTTTGTTATCGTAATCTTGGTTTAAAGAAAATTTATTTAGTGATACAAATTTTCATTTTATTTTTCTCGAAAGATAAAAAAGAACCAACATTTTTAACATTTAGATTTGTAATCGAGCATATCACAGTTGACATTTGGCGTAAATGTTATCTATAGAATTTGGGGCTAATTATTTAAATAAACTATAAATTATTTAATATTATTCGTTGCTTTATGTTTAATTTTATTAACTATTAACACAAATGAAGGACGACAATTTCCGGGATTGGATTTTGAAAAGATGCGAAATTTCTGAAATTTTGTGAGTATTTTTTGAGTATGCCCTTTACA
>JAQIWS010000865.1:0-15020 GCA_034696085.1 Stigmatogaster subterranea | reverse complement strand
CTTTTTCCCTGAGTTGTTCGTAGGCACCCATTCGGCAACCGGTGTATACTGTAAAAATAAAGTAAATATTAAGTAAAGAAATGGTTGTTAGTAAAATTTAGTGTGGATTTAATTTGTAACATTTAAAAAAAAATATTTTAAACTCTGTATTTGAATATTTTGTCGATTTTTAATGTTAAATTTGACAGCGTTTTATCTAAATTTTGATGATGTGGGAATTATTTGGTTATTTTTGGTGTTTAATTAATAAATTTAGGGTTAATTAATTCGTTTTAAGCAGTTTTAACCCTTTTTTTCAAGTAAAATAGCGAATTAAGCAAATTTTGATGCAAAATAATTACGAAAAATGTTTAAAATGATTAAAATTTGCTACAATATTAAATTAAGTACAAAATAATAACTACACTTCATTAAATTACATTAAATTTACCCCTAAAAAAATTAAATCAAATCTTATATATCTAAAATTCATTGGAAAAATGATTTAATCCAAGTACAAATTTTCATTCAATGTATAATTTACGCTAAAAATCATTTCAAAAACCGATTAAATAATTCATAAACACAATTTAATATTTTTAATCACTATTAATACCACAAAAATAGTTCTAACCGTAATTAAAAGTAAATAAATCATCTTTAAAACGCTTTATAACTCACATACTAACCTACATGTCGATAGATAGCAGGCGTTACACCTTTCCACAAACCAAAAAACCTTTCATGTTTAACTACATAAGCAAAAAAAAATATTTTAAACAAATTTAATGAATAAATTAACAAAATTTTTTTAATATCCTACGTACTAATTCCACCTGCAGTTGCGAAAAAACCTTTTTGAGTAATTTTTGCTCCATTTTTACGACTCGTCTGGAGTTCTCCTTGAATTTGAAGGCGTGTTTTCGTCAAATCCAGAGGATAAGTAGCTAAAAAGATTAATATTACATTAATATTTAATTTTAAATTTATTTTATGCTGAGTGATTTTTATTTCACGGTCAAGGAAAAGATTAGCGAATGGAATTTTTGCCTGTTTCTGCCACCGTCGCAGCAGCGATTGATAGAGTATATTTAAAAAGAAATCCTTTTTGTGATTTGGAGACTGGTTTCATAATTAAGTGTTT
This sequence comes from Stigmatogaster subterranea, assembly GCA_034696085.1. NCBI lineage: Eukaryota > Metazoa > Arthropoda > Chilopoda > Geophilomorpha > Himantariidae > Stigmatogaster > Stigmatogaster subterranea. Next base: position 13,897 of record JAQIWS010000865.1, on the reverse strand, counting down.
TTAGAAAAGTGAAATTGGTAAAAAAAAAATTGATTTAGATGTCCACGTTGTCTGGTTTTTAGCATTGCTGTATCGAAAACCTGAAAAACGGAAAATATCTCGTTTTAGAGTTAGCTAATATTAAAATATTTTTTGTGGAGTATTTATCTTAATCTTTTTTGGACGGTATTGATGGATATTAAATTACTGATTATCTTAAAGTTTTGCTGATGAAAAAAGCTGAGTTAGTTTGTGTAATAATTTGGTAGGTTTTATCATTGCAGACTCGAAAACCCGGGATTTAAAAACGGAAAATATCAAATTTAAGAAGTTCCAGCAGTCACATTCCAAATTCTGTTGAAAAAATTGCATAACTGTAAATAAAAAAAGAGCTTAATTGGTTTTCGGTTTATTCTTTTACATGCAAAATGCTCTGAAAATGTCACTTGCTTAACTTACTGTTAATCGAGAAAATATTGTTAAACAGTTAGCACCATGTAAAAATAATGTACTTTCGCTTATCTCAGTAAGAATAGGTTTTTTACCGTATTTCATTACTTAGACTGATAAATACAACTTCCGCTTTTATTTAAAGCGACAAAAAGTATTTTCCGTTAAACTACGTGGTATAAAACTCCCAAAATGGAACGTGTTACTTCCACAATTTCACTGTCGATGTACATTTTTGATGTTGTTTCTGACATTCTATTGGCGCTGTCTTTTTATCAAAACAATGACGTGTGGTATTTCTCAATAACGTTGACATTTATCCTATTATCAACAGTTTTGGCTAATACTTTAAGCTGCGTAGTGTAAGTATGAAATTCCCACAGTAAAAATTCGTAACCCAGCACAAAAAACCCATTCATATTTCCCATACGGGTCTTAATGGGTACCCACGTTTAATGTGTTATGGACATTGGGTCTGTGGGTCGAGATACTTATCTCTTTTTCTGCGGGACAAATGGGTGTTGTGGAAACAGGTTAAGTGGGTTTTGATTTTAGACTACAGCATAAACCCGCTGAATACTGGTTTAATAGGTAGTATTTGTTCCCACACAACCGATTGAATTCTGGTCTAGTGGTTGTATTTTCCCCCCATTAAACCCATTGAAGGTGGAATAAATGGTTAGTGGTATAAATACTGAAACAATTTATTTCACATTTTATGTACAGTAAATACAAGCTATTACACGTTGACTATTATTCTTTGATGCATCTGTTGTCCTACATTGTTGTCCTGCGTAGTCGTCTTCACATTGCACGTCAAAGTCCCAATTATCAATGTTTGGGTGACAAACTAAAGTTGTCTGCAAAAAAAACACAAAAGATAAATGAGCAGAAGCTACTCATTCGAAATTTTCTTACCCAGTTTCAAGTTCCAGTCTTCTAGTTGACATTAAAGGACAATGTCAGGTCCGAAGTTAGGCAATAATGTTAGGAAAAGTAAAAACTTTTTTTTCTGTGTTTCACGTTGGTAATGGTGAACAGACAGGAAATAAAACTGTGTTCTACACAGGGAAGTGACGTTCTACCACCACAAAACCCATAAAATTGTGGTAGCTCAGATGAACAAACCCAAACAACTCATAAACTTATAGGTTCAGGGGAGAGCTAACCCATTCAACCCACTCAAGCAGTGACGTTGTGATTTCACAGGAATGGAAACCCATACAACTTGTAAAATCGTACTTGCACAGAAGTACAAACCCCTGCAACCTTTAAAATTGTGGTTTCACAGAAATGCAGACCCGTGCAATTTGTAACATTGTGGTTTGACAGGAGTGCAAACCTACAGGCTTTACGAAATTTTGGTTTTGTGGGGATCAAAACCCGTTAAACACACAATCCCATATCATGCATGGCATGTCACCCGTTGATCCACTCCCCACTTCTCATGAGGTTCCCATTGCAGTTGCCTAAAACCCATTAGGCCAGTTTTTTCCCATTGAAAAAGTAATGGGTATCTATGGGTTTTTTGTGCTGGGAATTTAATCAAGAAAATTGGTTTGTGACAGATTATGCAAACAACTTGAGTACGGAGCAGCGCCTCTAGAACATAAAATTGGTTTTTGTGTTCAAATGTTTGATGCAGTAAGAATACTACTTCACTGTTGTCTACTAGGAATGGTATACAGGTGAGTAAAATTTTCCTAAAATAACAAAATAATATGTTTCTCCAAATTTAAAAGGTACGCTGTGTCTATTTGTGGTGGTCACGATGACTATTATAAGTTACCAACCTCTACTGTGAAGTTTTTGGGCTTACTTGAAATATTTTTGGAATCGGCACCGCAATTAATTTTGCAATTGTACATCCTCAATGTCAACACGCAAATCATTCGACCAGAATTTCTTGCAAATGATCACGTAGGCGTGATTAAACGAAATGCAACAGCTTTAGGTATGATGTCTGAAATTTACATTTCTATCTTAAATTCACAAAGCATGATTTTATTTACAGTTACGGACGCTGATTTTTTTCAACACTTAACATCATCAACAAGTACAGTTTTGATATTCAGAGAAAATAGTAATTGAGTAATTCGTGATTATTTTTAATAGTGATTTTTCAGGCCGTTTCAATTGTGGCATCTATTTTATCTATATCGTGGGTTTTAACTAAACTTTCAGAGGAGTCTAATTGGAAAAGCATGATTGTTAATTTTATCTGCCACATTTTCACAATCGCGCCCCACATTTTTGCTCTGAGTCTTTTCGCTTCGATTTTTAGTTTTTGGTTTATAATAGTTGTATTATGTCGTTGTGTTATTGTTGGGTGTTATTTCTGTAGGATCCACGGTGCCGGCTTCTTTGATTTTTGGGAAAAACTTACTTTTGCCGTATTAATTAGCTTTTGGAATTTGGCATTTTTCAATATGTTTTGGTTAATTGACGCCAAAAAATTGGAATACTATATCTATTTCCTCCTTGAAGTCACTGTAAATTCTATTTTAGTGGCTCTCTGGAGTTGGGGTGTTGATTCCACCGCTAATGATTTTGTTTATGTCGGTTTGACCATTTATTGTGGCTGCGTAGGAGTTAGTTTTCTCTTTATGGTAATTTATTTACGTTTTTTTTATTCACCATAAATCATGCATTGACTCCTCTGACGACGAATAATAAAAAACGAAATCAACGGCAATATGTACCAACGTAGTATCAAATACAATGATCGCTTGGGGGTCGTCCATAAATTATTGTCAAGCTAAAATCGCCATTTTTGGATCATCCCTCCCTCCGTTCCTATTAATTCATTAACCTGATGTTTTATAGTAATTTGTTACGTGAGGTATGAGTTTTTCTGTTAGTTGGGATCGGTAGATTTAATATCAATTCATCAACATAAAATATTCTGCAACAACAATTCCAATATTAATATCAGTTGAGTTAATTGACTCCCACTACCAGAAAACAACACATTAGATGGTGTCACAGTTGCGATACGAAGAGCTTAGTTCGATAGGTTTCTAATTCAAATTTTTTGCTTATTTGTGTAATAGTGATTTTTCGGGAATGTGAGCAGAACGTGATTGAAATTGAAAATGTAGTTTGTTGTTAAGCATTGCGTAATTAAATGAAATATTTTGTGTTAAAACGGAATGATTAAAATTAATCATTTAATAAAACAATTGTTCCACATTTTTATGCACCATTGTTCTTTGTTAAACTTATTTCAAAATTTTTAAAGACTACAGTACTTAACTTAGTACGCTATATTTTTTAGTTTCATCCATTAGTTATTCACGTAAAAACGGAAAATTTCAAATTTAAGAAGTTCCAGTCACTTCCCAAATTCCGTTGAAGAAAATTGTACAACTGTAGAAAATGTGCTAAATTAACTTGTACTTTGTTTGTCCTTGTATTTACAAAATACTATTAAAACGCGAGGTGTAGGCGTTAGGTCGCCTACTTTAGGTCGCCTAACTTAGGTCGCCTACTTTAGGTCGCCGACATTGGGTCGCCTCATTTAGGTCGCCCAGTTTTAACTTTAGGTCGCCCAGTTTTTACTTGTGGTTGCCAGGTTTTAACGTTAGGTGGCGTGGTTTTAACGTTAGGCCACCTGGTTTTAATCTTCTAACAACAATCGCACTTATTTGCCGTAAGCTTTAATTAACAACGAATTGTGTAGGTTGCCAGCTCGCTTTAATCAATCAAACTGACACAAATAAGACATTTTTTTATTGCAGACGCCACAACTTCTTTAGGTTTTTAATATCAAACAAATCAATGTAAGGTAGCAAAGAAATGTAGGGAGAATAATGTTAAAATCAACTTTTTTTCCAAGCTGAACGAAGAATAAAAGAAAAAGAATTAAAATATTGGAAAAAGAAAAAAGTCATTATTTTTAAATTACCGTACTGGAATTAGCACATAATCAATCTGATGGGTCTTACAATAGAAGTGTCACCCATTCTTTTCACCTATTGAGCGTACACAAAGTGTAGGCATAAAAATAAAGAAGCAAAAAAATCAAAATGTACAAATCAATTCTTGATGCCTTTCACTCCAAAATAAATCATTGATATTAGGTCAAGGACACAACCTTAGGGTTGTTTCCCCCCCTTGAGGGGGGAAAACAACGGATTTAAAAAGGGAGCCTTTAGAATCGCATGGGGAATAAACATTATTATAGTAGCACAGTGAAAATATATTTCCACCGTGATCATTACAGTGAAGAAACAATAACTAGATATCCAAATATTTGTGGATGTTGCAAATGGTTGATCAATCAAGTGTCATCTTGGTTGATAAAAAATAAAGTCGTAAATCAGCATCAAAAATATATTTCCTTATAAAATAGTACTGTATGTAGAGGAGCATGTCTTAATTGTGTACACATTTTGAGAAGACATTCTTTAATTAATACTGACCACTTAATGTTTAGACACTGCGAAAGTTTGGAGAAACAATTAAATAAGAGAACAAAAGTATATAAATGCGTCAGAAATTGGATTCAGTAAATTATTTCAAGCGACCTGCTAATAAACTGACATTATACGGTACCACACTTTTATTACTCCCAGTATAAATAAAATTATATATTTCGACAGTCAACTGTACCACTGCATGGAATTTGGCATTTAACAGTTGGACTATGTTAGTTAGAAAACGAGGGGAGAATACGTTTGTGATTGTGAGCACCACACAAATGCCAACTATAAATCAGACGTGTAGATAGTTTGTGTACAAACAAAAATATTCACTAAAATTAAGCTATTGCGCTTACCAATGTAACCAAAATTTATAAAAAATTTATAAAAAATCTGGCTATTTTACTAAAATCTATCAATAAATTTACCGCTCAGGAATATGGTATCGTTTGTCAACATTTTCGAAAACATAACCTTATATTTCATGTTGTCAATTCTAACACTTTGCAGTCCATTTGTCTACAATTAAACCGTTGGGAAAAAGAGGGGGACAGTAAGTCAATGTCCTGCTCTTGAGGGTTGGGGGCACACCAATTATGATTAGTAGATTAGACTAATCTACTAATCGTGCACATAATTTCTGTTTTCCTAAAGTAGTTTTGATTTCCTCAAAAAATAATCCACGAATTGGATAATGGATAATTAAAAAAAGGTTAAAAATAAGATAATAAAAAAAGCATGAGCAGAGCTTTGATTACCAGATTTGTAATAAATTATTACAAAATGCCAAAGTTAGAAGACTTTTAGCATCTTTACTCTATATTTATTACAAATTGACCATTTTCTATGATTTTCAGTTTAATGGTCTCTACCACTTACGCTTCATTGTTTATAGCTTTGTTATATTTTTATCAATGTTAGAATTAGCTCCACTGTTGGTAGAATTTTTTCCTTTTCTTTAAATTAAATTCAGTTTTTTGTTTACTGTATTTTGTTGTTTGATTTAAAATATTGACAAGAGAAGACAAGTGAATTATCACTATTGAAAATTAAGCTGATAAAATGCCATATTTTAGATATACATGTTTAAATTTTGCAAAGTAAGCATTTCCACCACTCTCTGTAGTGGTCACTTGGGAAATTATAAGACAAGCCAACACGCACTCGTAATTTGATTTGAAATCCCTAATAAATTTGATTGCAATTCCGGTAGGCAAAATAATTTAGTTAATTAGAAATGAATAACACTTGTAAGAAAAATAGAGGCGATAATGATTATTTGATGTCAGAACCCTCCTCGGAAGGGGGAGGGAGAACAATGGGGGATTAGGATATTAGCAACCATTTCCTCGGAAAAGGATTAAGATATAAATAGGATTTAAAAAAATTTTTCATGAGGTAATTTTGTAAAATAGTTGATTTAGTTAAATTTTAAATAAAAAGTGCTTTAATTTCGTACAAAAGTCTTTATTATTAGACCGAGAATAAATTATTTGTGAAGTGGCTCAACTACACTCTCTTTACTGCTACTGTCACTATTACTATTAATTTTTGTATACAGTGACAATTTTTTATACGAAATTGAAGCAATTTTTATTTAAAATTTAACTAAACCAACTATTTTACAAAATTACCTCACAAAAAAAAAAAATTTTTAATCCTGTTTTTATCTTAATCATTTTGCTAATCTTCTAATCCCCCATTGTTCTCCCTTCCCCTTCCGAGGAGGGTCCTGACATCAAGAAGAAGTAGAATAGACTATTATATATAGATATATTCATTTTCTAAAAGGTGAATTGACTTACAGCCATAAGTCACTTTTGTCATCTGGATGTGCCGTTTATCGCATCATCACTTATAAAAGTAAAAGGACAAAATTCAGTTTTGAAAGTGACGATAAGCGTGACTTTTACTTAAGTTTTTACTTTTATGCAGTGGCTTAATGAATTTGAGTTTCTTGCTCATGCGCCATTAATAAGTCACTTTTGAACATCCGCGTACAGTGAAAAGTCACTTTTGATATAAAATTTACTTTTCCCAAAAGGAGAAGTGAAATTATTCCACGGTTCAATTCCGATAAAATTCACCAGTTGAACCAAAGAAAAATTTACTTCTACAATTTTGGTACAGACTTTTATGTGGAAATGGAGTATTTTTCATTTTAAAATAGACTGATGTCACTGTTTTGCAAAATAGCCATTTAGTAAAAATTTTTACCAAAATTATTTTTACTGCAAAGTTTTTCTGAGAAAAGGGTTACTAATTCCTTAATCTCTTCATTGTCTCTCCCCCATGCCCCCTCGTGCACCAAATATCGCACTGTCATTAATTTACATGTTAATAGTGTACATCACAACGTGTCTTATAATGAAGAATAAAGTTGAGAAAGTTGAGAAGTATGAGAATGATCAATTTTTTAACGCAAATATTTAGTTGACAATTTACTGTTTATTACTAACGGTTCTTTCATGCGTGAAAAGTGTAGCTGCAAGAGTAGCTAAAATTTTGTAACAGATAAGAACATACTTGTAGTCCATACTTAAAACAACCACAAATTTCATGAATTTAGTGGTTCTGCAAACTGCAGTAAATGTAGCTAACGTGCAATATCATTCCAGAAGTTGTTTTTTAAATCTTTTAAGGAAATTTTTTTTGTAATGTTGGGGCAAAGAAAAATAATTTGATAACTTTATTCGATATTTATTCATTATTGTTGTTTTTCTTTAAAAAAGTTTTGCTTTTTTGTGTAATCCCTATATACCCCTACATAGCATTGCTGTTTCCAGCACGTTGGACAACTTTAAATATCGTGGCACACCAAGGAAAATTAAATTTCAATCTTTTCAAATCCTTCTATAATTATCCATTTTACGGATTATCTTGTGACGGGGAAATCAAAACTATAGTTTTTGGAAATAGCTATAAGAATGGCATTTTAAATTTTTTTTGTAAAATGATTATATTTTGATTCAGTTAATTTGGTTAATTTTAAAATAAGAAATGCTTCATTTTTATATCAAAAACTTTATTAAAATCGTAGTTACCGCTGCTCCATTCTGGCATTGTATTATTAATTCACAAGAATAAAGTTTTTGATAATTCTTATTTTAAAACTAATCAAGTTAACTGAATCGAAAAGTAATCATTTTACAAAAATAAGTTTAGAATGTCGTTTTTATTTCTAAGAATGGGGTTAACCCTTTGACCCCTTCATTGTCTCTTCTCCGCTCCCTACCGCAACCCCTCCGCACAGGTTAACTTGTAGGTGATAAAATCGGTTTTCGATACTCCAATCCTCCCGTACTTTTTGCCCTCGAGAGCAGGACAGTGACCTACAAGTACGTGCTGTCCCCTCCTTTCCCAATGGAATAAATGTAGACAGGTGAACTGCAAAATTTCTTTTGCATTGTAACCAAATATATTTGACAACATATGAAATATCTTATGGAAAAATTTGACAACCGGTGTCGTATTCCTATGCGGCAAATTTATTGATAGATTTTAGTAAAATAGCCAAATTTTTGCTTTTCGTTAGATAAATTATCGTTTGATGTTAGATAAATTGTTTTTGTTTGTTCGTAATTATAAACTCTCGGTAACTCTGATTTAATGTTGGCGTTGGTATGGTGCTCACAAGTTAACGTACTGTAACAATAAAGTAAACTCACAAACATAGTCCAACTGTTAAATGCCAATGTCCAGACTGTGATACAGTTGACTGTCGACACATACGTATATACGGTATATTTATATTGAAAGGAATAAAAAGTAAAGTCAGTTCACAAGCAGATTGCTTGAAATAGTGACCTGAATTCAATTTCAGAGCCAATTGTTTACATTTATTTCTTATTTAATTGTTTCTCCAAACCACGTAGTGTTTAGACGTTGTGGTAACATATTCTCCTCAAAATGCTCTACTATTTTTTAACTACAAGGAAATTTATTTTTGGTACTGTTCCACCTGCAACACTACATCGAGAAATATTTGGATGTCTATTGTTATTGTTTCCACCCTAATGATCATGGCGAAAAGTATATTTTCACCATGCTACTCATACTATTTATTCCCCACTATTTATTGATTTAGAAGGCTCCCTGTTTTAATCCGTTGTTTTCCCTTCTTTAGCTAAGATTGTGAGATTATACCATGTTTATACTGCAAAGAAAGAGGAAGGGGGAAAGAAAAAGACAACGAAGGGATTAAGAAGATTAACAACCCTATTCCTAGAAAAACCCTTCAACAACAATAATACTGAAATATCTCTAAAAATTTTTATGAAATAATTATTTTTAAAAACGATTATTTAGTGTGGTAGTAGTGATGACTCGTGGAATCGAGGTTGTGGAATAATTTATTTGTACACCGTATAATTTTTGAAAAACATGTTTAAAACCAACTAAGCAGATTCTATTTAAAAAAAAAAATTTTTTATTCAAAGGATTTCCTAATGCTTTCTTTGTCTTTTTCTTTTCCCTTTACTTGACCTGCCAATTTAGCAGATCGATTTTGTACCATTTCCAACGATTTAAAAAGTAACAACTTTTCTCTTTTTTCAATATTTGTGTTGGATTTTCTTTTAGTTCAGGTGGTTGTTGAACTTAAGTTAGTGTTAAATTACGTGTAAATCGCCACGTTTAGGCATAGTTTGGTTTTTTTTAGATATAAAATGCCGAAAAAGTTTACTTTTTTTCAATAAAAAGCCTCATATAATCAGGTGTGGCAGCGTGAGCGTAAAAAATCTACACAGTTTACTGTAAAGTCTAAATAAGGGCGGCTGGTTTTAGACGTTAACCCGCGGCGACCTACGTCACACCAGGTGTCTTAAAGTTTAAACTGGGCGACCTAAAGTTAAAACCGGGCGACCTAAGTTAGGCGACCCAACGTCGGCGACCTAGAGTAGGCGACCTAAGTTAGGCGACCTTAAATCAGGCGACCTAACGCCTCCTTCCCTTAAAACGCCACATGTTGAACTAAACATATCGCCACAAAATGATTCCATTCCGTTGTTTGTTTAAACGCGTATCAGAAATTATTTTAAATGGAAAGTAAAGAATTTTACTCATGTAATAAATTCATTTTTCCAAAATTTTTTATACAGTTTTCTATTATTTAATTTGGAGCATCAAAGATTTATGTTTACCTGGACTGATAAATAAAATACTTCCGTGTTTGTCTATAAAAATGATAACCAGACGGTTTTTCCATTAAATTGAATTGCGATACCATAGTCAAACTCTCAAAATAAAATATGTAACTAATTACACAATTTCATTGGCGATGTACATTTTCGACGTTGTGTTTGATGTTCTTACAAAATGCTCTGAAAATGTCACTTGCTTAACTTTCTGTTAATTGAGAAAATATTGTTTCCGTATAAAATATAATATATTTTCGCTTAATTATCTCAGCAAGAGTAAATTTTCTATCATTTTTTATTTATATTTACTTGGACTGATAACTATAAAACTTCCGTTTTTATTTAAAGCGATAAAAAGTATTTTCCATTAAACTACGTGGTACAAAACTCCTAAAATGGCACGCGTTATGTCCACTATTTCACTGGTGATGTACATTTTCGATGTTGTTTCTGACGTTCTTTTGGCGCTGTCTTTTTATCAAAACAATGACGTCTGGTATTTCTCACTCACATTAACATTTGTCCTACTCTCAACGGTTATAGCTAACACCTTAAGCTGCGTAGTGTAAGTATGAAAATCTAACAGTAGAAATTCGTAATTTAATCAAGAAAATTGATTAATTGTGACAGATTACGCAAGCAACATGGGGAATACAAAACGCCTCTATCAAATAAAGTTGTTATTGAAAGGCATAGGTTAAAGATGAAAAAGTCTGATGGGGCAAAGATTGATTGGAAAAAGTATGAGCGGGGGGAAACGTTTGATAACGTAGGAATACTACTTCACTGCTGTCTACTAGGAATGGTATACAGGTGAGTAAAATTTTCCTAAAATAACAAAATAATATGTTTCTCCAAATTTAAAAGGCACGTTGCGTCTATTTGTGGTGGTCACGATAACTATTCTAAGTTACCAACCTCTACTGTGAAGTATTTGAGCTTACTGGAAATTTTTTTGGAATCGGCACCGCAATTACTTTTGCAATTGTATATCATCAACGTCAACACGCAAATAATTCGACCAGAATTTCTTGCAAATGAATACGTAGGCGTGTTAAAACGAAATGCAACGGCTTTAGGTATAATATGTCTGAAATTTAGATTTCTATCTTAAATTCACAAAGCATGCTTCTATTTAAAGTCACGGACGCTGATTTTTTTCAACACTTAACATCACCAACAAGTATGTAGTATTGATATTCAGAGAAAAAGTTAATTGACTAATTCGTAATTATTTTTAATAGTGATTTTTCAGGCCGTTTCAATTGTGTTATCTATTTTATCTATATCGTGGACCTTAACTACACTTTCACGCGAGCATACTTGTAAAAGCAAGATTACTAATTGTATCTGCCATTTTTTCACAATCGCGGCCCACATTTTTACAATCGCGGCCCACATTTTTGCTCTGAGTCTTTTCGCTTCGATTTTTAGTTTTTGGTTTCTAGTGGTTGTAATTTGTCGAACTGTTATTGTTGGATGCTACATCTGCAGAAAAAATCAAGTTATCTTTAACAATTGTTGGAAAATAGTTTCATTTATCTTAATGATTAGCTTTTGGAATTTGGCATTTGCCCGTGTGCTAAACTTTAAAATTAAAAGAATGGTATATTTTATTTACTTTATCTTTGAAGTCATTGTAGATTCTATTTTAGTGGCTCTCTGGAGTTGGGGTGTTGATTCCACCTGTAACCATTTTTTTTGTTTAGGTTTGGTCATTTATGGTGGCTGTGTAGGAGTTGGTTTTCTCTGCATGGTAATTTATTTACATTATTTTTATTCAGTTGAGGATGAGATAAGTGAATCGATACAAATGACAGAATCGCCATAATTGCTAGAATAAAAACATAATCAACGACAAATGTATAAAGTAGACTGATAGAGAGTGTACTTAGCGTAGAACTGGTAGTACTGTATTTTTTATAACGTAGTGTATCGCTTGTAGTACAAGTACAGTAGTTGTGTGCTAGTACGTAGTAACAGAAGCCTATACTTTTTTTCGGCTTTTTAAGTTTTTTGAGAGATTAGTGTAGACTACTTCCTAGCAATTTATTATACAAGGTGTCCATATAGTCAGCAACCCATGACAGAACTTAATAACTTCTTTAATTTACGAGTTATTTTGAAGCAGTTTGGAGTAAATAGTAGTTAACTCACGACATTTTTTCTTTAGTTAAGTGGACTGCAAAGCTACCACTTTATACTTTAGTAAACAACAATTTAGTAAAATTAAGTTTTCCATAGATCAATTGAGTTAATTGACTCCCACTATCAGAAAACTGCGCGTTTAAGTGGTGTCATTGTGCAACAATATTGTGTAAAAAAATTGTAAAGCAAATTTTCATTGTGTGAAGAAAACGAAACGAGTATAATAAATAAAACTTACACCAAACATTACATTTTTCTCCCAAACTTCTTCATATCCATAACACAAAAAGCGAAAATACGTTAATTTCAAGATCATCAAGCAGATTTCAAGAACAACAAACAAAAATAATAATTCAAATTAAAGTTTGAATTATTAAACTTTAGTCAATTGACTCCCGCTTCCAGACAACAACATGCACAATTAAGTGGTGTTACAGTTGCGGTACAAGAGCTTAGTTCAACGGGTTTCTTCAGTCACTCAAGTCAGTAACCGTACAAATACCGTCAAATACTCTCGCACCGCAGTGACCGAATATTACCGCGAAGACAATCACACTGTTCTTAATAGGGCAATCAGCTGAACACCTATGACTCCTTCCACAACGCAATCGATAGACACCTCTACGAAGCTTTTGCAAAGTTTGTACATAGGTACTCAACCGTCTCCACGACCGGGCTATTTGTACGGGAGACCTAATGTGTGTTTAACCTGGGAGCTACGCCTCAATCCAGACAATTAACTAAAGAATCTAATGAACTAGTTTTGCTATACTTTCAATGTTACTGTAGTGTTACTGGTACTTTCACATAAAATTTTTGTTTATATGTGAAACCAAGGAGTAGCAAACTGTTTTGAGTCAGAACGATGCTCATACCAATCGTTGGAGCATACGACATGGATTGCTACGCCTTCTATATATAACCTTGGACGAATATAAAGATATAACTTTTTGGTGAAACAGATTTCCACAATCTCAAAATAGCACGCGCAATTGTTTGGCGCGACCTGGTGGTGACATTGAAAACTCTTATTGCGGAAAAAACATGCGCGCCACATCGTGGGAATCGGCAAGTTGAGTAGATCACGATTTAATTTGATAAAGTATGTTGTTGTTTAAGCGTTGTTTAATCGAAAATACGTTTTGTAGTCAATTAATAAACAATTTTTCAATTTTTTTATTCACTTTAACGTTGTGTTTATAAAAATAATTGTTTGTTGGATTTATTTAAAATTTTTTTACAGGTTTTTCGTAATATTTTAAAACGTGTCTTTTCCAATAAATAAACGACCGTTTTCATACGACACCCAGAATACCAAATACCAAGGCAACTAAAAAATAAATGAAATAAGTTAATAATTTAATGATATATTAATAAAATGGATGAATAAATTGAATATACTGTACCAATCTCAAAAACGAAGGCCAAAAACCTGCGTAGAAAGCCCAAAAACCTTCGGATTTGAACACTTGAACGAAGCAATCGAAAGTTGACGAATATTTAGGCCTATAATTAGTGTTTTATTATATTATAATTTACTAAAAATTAGGTTTCTAATCTTACGTTCCAAATTGAACCGGATTTTGATTCATAATCCTCGTTTTAATCATGTCAGCTGGCGTTATTACCAAAGTTGTGACGTAACTCGTGACCACACTTCGCAGAAAAAAGTAGTGCTAGTTTAAAATAATTTTCTAAAAATAATTTCAATAAATTATTACCTGCTGATTATGTGCGTTTTATAATTGTCAGCGAGAT
>JAQIWS010000864.1:0-15025 GCA_034696085.1 Stigmatogaster subterranea | reverse complement strand
TATTTGATGACGGATAATTGGTGTCTATTATAAATAAATTTGTTTAAGATCTGTAATAAAAGTTTATTTTCAGTTGATTTGCTTGCATCTTAACTTATGAAGTAAAGAAAGATATCCTAGTTTCCTATACAATATGTTTTCAAACGACGAATGTGGCTTGCGTTACAATTTATGTTCATCACTTGGACCTTGGACAATATGCGCTTCCCAATCAAACAGAACCAATCACGGCACAGAGTAAACGACAAATATTAGCCGATGGTCCCTCAATTCTTTATCCGTGATTCCGTTGGAATCTCGTAATTTTCCTCGAATTTCTTGTCTGAATTCGATTTGATTCATATACGTTAAGTGACTTTTAGCCAGTGCATCCCACGATGCCGAAAGTAAATTACCAACTGTTGCTTATATTTTATTTAAACGCTCCATTTGCGGAAAAAACGTTTAAGCAAATTATTAGAATTTTTTCCATTAATTTTTTTTCACGATTTTATACCGTTTTATTTCAACAAACGGAATTTTTCAGTTTCTTTCCATTAACTTTCAAACTGAAATTTCGTAATTTTCAGTTTTTATCCGTTAGATTTCCGTGGTCTTCATTTTTTATTTAAATAATAATTATTTTAATTCTCCAATATTTCCCCTTTGTTTTTTGTTTTTTTGAGTTTAGTTTCGATTCCAGCCACTTGCGGCTTATTGGCGCCTCGAGCGCAGCAACAAACTCGTGCTCCACGTTGTGCAGTTTTCGAAGCGCGCGTCGCCCACCGAGCTGGAAGCAAAGGATTAATTTAGATGCCCGTAACTGAAGATCGTCTTTAAAAAATTGGTGATTTTGTTATTATCGTACACCGTGATCTTAGCGAATACCGTTTTATGTACGTAAATGTAAATAGTAAGCGAACTTCGAGCATTTTTACACAACGTGCTCGAAATTCGTTTATTATCAAAATGGCCGAACACATTCTATTTTGTAGAAGTTCGTATTTTTCTAACTTAAAACGCTTTTTAACGTTTCCCTTTGTGATAACTTTTTCATTTTAGCTTTTTATGTATATTAATATTAAATGTTATATTTAAAGAGTTCAAATTTTGGCATTTTATGATTTTGCAATTTGATTAACACATTTTGATTAAAGTGTTCTTTCTTTTATCCAGTATTATAGTTATATAGTATGTTGCTGCAAGTAATATCATAGATTAACGATGTTAATTTGCGATAACAGAAAAAATTTTACGCTTTCAGTTTCGAGCGATGACGTTCGTAAATTTATTTCCCGTAACTTTATTTTCTTCGAGAATTTTTGGTAAAGATTTGCGAAAATCTTGAGTTTTTCTAATTTTAAAACCGTTCTTATCTTTTCTTTCCGACCACGTCTTAAAAATTTTATTCAATTTTTCTTGTGCAATTTGTTTTAACCATGTTTAAATTGATTGCGGAGAGATTGTATTAATTTGATAGAAGTATTTTACTACCTAAATGAAAATACTGTTTGTGTATATAAAGTATCCACTTGCATTACTTTATTTTTGCTTTAATCGATCGCTTCTGGTATTTTTGAAAACGTTGTACATCCGTGAGTGTTTTTTTTTGTAAACTTTTATATTGAAAAGTATAAAATTTGTAAAATGATGCTTAAAACTCAGTTTTTGTAGAACTTGACTCTCGAAACAACGTTTATGATTTATTATTGTACGTTAATAGCAAATTTTGAAATTGTTACCAGTCTCTGATATTTGCGTGAGTATTGTACTGTATATGGGCCCAATTGGGTACGGTTTGAAAGTCGAGGCCCGGGCTGATATTTGCAATTTTTTTGACTAGGATGACTAATATCAACCCGCTGAATCCGAATTTGCAAACGGTTTTTGGTTGGAACGAATATTTTCATTTTATGCGCATTTGAAAATTTACAACAATTTCTTCTTTTGGCGCCATTTCGTATTACGGCCGTTGTAATCCACCTCACTTGCACACTAATTCACCTCGCTGTCACTAATCCAATTCTCACACTAATCCACCTAACACTAAACTACCTCACACACTAATCCATCACACACTGAGAGATAGATTAGTGACAGTGAGATGGATTAGTGTGATAGTGAGGTGGTTACAACGGCCGTAATTCAAAATGACGCCAAAAGCCGAAAATGTTGTAAATTGTCGAATGCGCGTAAAAATGCAAAGTATTCGTTTCCACCAAAAACCGTTTGCAGATTTGGATTCAGCGTATTGATATTAGTCATCCTAGTAAAAAAAATGCAAATATCGTCCCAGGCCTCGACTCTCAACCCGTACCCACGATCGTAGCCATTTCACTGAGATTATATAATTATTTTCAATTTTGGTTTTTATTGTGTTATAATAAATGCTAATTGTAGTATTTTGATAATTTTTTATGAAAATACTTGGTTAGCAATTAATTGTAGGGAACGTGCAAGATTTATTCAAAAATTTTGTTGTTTTAATTTTTGTGAATAAATCTTACTAGTTTTTTCCTAATTTTACTATCGTAAACGTTTAACGAATTTTCGTTCATAATTTTTCTGACCTGTGAAAGCTGTAAATGTTTATTGGTAGAATTTTTTGAATTTATTTACAAAAATCAAGATAGAAAAACAATTTTTCAATTGTGGTTTTTATGTATATTTCTTTAACACTAACTGTAATAATTTGAAAATTTTGTAAGTGGGAGGAAATTTGCTGTTTGCTACGTAATTCTTTTTACCACAGCTCTAGCTTTGATGTTGATTTAGCTTTAATGGTCGATTGAGCAGTAGTTTCCATCTTTTTACCCCGTTTATTTTAAATTGTGATAGGACTTCCCGTTGAATTATCGTATTTTTGAAATAAGACGCGCGTCAATTTATTTTCTTTACTTTAAAATTTATTTGAAGATTTATTGACAAAAACTACTGTAAAAGTGAAAAATTTTTGTTTCAATTTTACAGTAGTTTTTATACCGATATAGTTAATTCAAGTTTAATTTATCGAAAGTTTGTAGCTGATGTATGCGTAATTCTTTCTTCGAGCTAAGTTGTTGTAGTTTTAATGGAGTACATTAATTCTAAAAGTTGTTAAAACCGCGTAACATACTGTACAAAAATTGCTCTTTTCCGTTTAATTAACAACTTCAGATATTTGTCGATGTATTTTTTGGTGGCAACATAGTTTTCTTATTTTCTTTGTTATTTGTTGATTTATTTAACGATGACACGACTTTTCTGGGGGTTTTTAGGTTGATGTTTTATCTGCCCGATTTTAACGCTTTTTAAGTGATGACGACCGTTTTATCTTTAGAACTTGTCTAATTCAACTTCAAAATAATGACATTCAATATTGAAATGTTACAATTTGTTTGTAGAAATTCTGATCTTTTAATGAGTTTTTAGTTTAATTTCAATTACCAAATCTCTGGGCTTTGGTCTTAAATTTTTACTTGAATCCGTTTTTCCGAAAAAAAAATTTATTCTGCTGCGAACAAACACTTGAAAAACACTTGTACAACATAATTTTTTTTAAACTTTTTATTTGTTGTTGCATATTTAAAGGTGTACACTACAAGAGAATTTTCTTATAAGATTTATTGCCAAAAATCAAAATCGTAAAATAATTATTTCTCAATTTTGATTTTTTCATTTTTTTATTTTAGTATTCAACTATTGTACTTTTGAAAATTTATAGCCGATTTACAAAACCATCGCAAACTTGTGTGTCTGTTTATTTCCAAAATAAGTTTCAATCTGATACTAACTTTCGAATATTTTTTGCTTTTATTGTATTTTCTATGAATTTCTAAATATCTTACGTAAGTACAATTTAACACAAAATATTGTTATATGAAAACGAATTTTCGTTCTCATTACTGAAATTTTAGAACAAAACGCTCACTTTGCACTAGCAATGACGTGCATTGAAAATTATTTACTTACATGACTCAATTTCTTTAAATATAGAGTGAGGCAAAATGATGGACCGTTTTCAAACTAAAATTACACAACGGAATTTCTTTTCAAATCTTTGTAATGTTTAATACCATTGTGTAATTTTAATTGCATTACATTTTTACAATGTTTGTATTTTGCACAATTTGGTTGTCAAAACTATGTGCAAGTGCGACATTAAACTAGGTATTCTAACATAAATAATCACTCCTTTTCGTGTGTGGTAAATGTTCTTTCAATGTAGAAGTGTAGGCAATATTTTTGTTTTTATTACAATTTTCGGGAATCTTTGAATATTTATACGCAACTTCAGTCGAGTAGTTGTGGTATAAAACGAATTTTCTTCGAAATTATTTTATTCCGTCAGTGTTGTTTGCTGGCATTATATATCCACCGTGTTACCGGAAGGTACAAAATTTTGACAAGATTTTCTTAACCGTAAGCGTTTAAAATTGAGTGTTAATCGAAAACGTATTAAAAATAAAAATTTATTTTGTTTTTGGTTAGTTCCGTCATTCGTTTACGGTTTTTGGTTAGTTCCGTCATTCGTTTACGGTTTGAGGTAGTTATCTTTTGTTCAAAATGTCACACGAAAACTTAATTCGTACTCAATTCTGTAATTTTCGATCGAACAAGCCTTTAAATATTTTTTAGCGTTATTTTACATTTTTACCCGTGCATGTGTCGCGTGATAATTTCAAAGTCTTTTGTTCGAAATTGAATTTTAAATTTGAGATAGGTACCTGTTTACGTATTTGCAAAATTCAAAGGGTTACTGCGTTTTCTGTTTAAAATTTTTTACGCTGTTGCAGATTTAAATGCATATTTTGATTGAAGCAATCTACGTAAATTTTTATCCAATCAATTTTATATTATATGCCAAATGCTTACATTTCTCTAGTTTAACTTTAAAATTAAAAAATTGTAATAATTTATTCATTTTTGTGAAATTTAGGCGTGAAATAACGCATCCCTCGTTCCACGGGAAACACATTTTTTGTTCTTATTTATACTTCCTTTTTCAAAATTCAATATTTATTGGAAAAGTTTGTTTCTATTGAAACAAAGTCTATCCGTTGTTTTAAAGTAATAATTAACGTGTGAAGGAGATCAAATCCTTAACTCGAGCTTAGTTGTTGTAATTTTAGAGGCTGTTCATAAATTATGTCGCGGTAAAATCTTAGCTTTTTCAATCCGCCCTTGGAGCGTGACATAATTTATGAAAGGACATAATTTTTTCTATTTTGAATTTTTGGCATTTAGCACGTTTTCGTATTCCGACACGAAAATCAACGACGTCACAAATCATTTCACACTGTATTAGTAAAACTAAAATTGATACGGAGTAATTTAAATACGCTACTTGTATATTTACAGAATGGATTACTATTTTTGATCAACCTTGGTTACAAGTAATTTTTCATTGATGAAGGAATGCCGTATGTTCAAATTCCAGTATGAAATTGCTGCAATGGTTTAGCATATTCAAAACGTGTTTGCATGTTTAGAAACTGAAATTTCTAATTTTTGGCGAAAGATTTAAATTATTTTTCATAGAGGACGTTAGGTGAAGAATTTGTTTGGATTCTATCATGTATTTCTTCTTTGAAGTGCGTACTCGAGTGAGCTGATATTGACCTGAAAATGTAACTAGACGACAACAGTTGGTTGAATCAGAGTCAAAGAATGTACTTAAGAATTTTCGTGTAAGATTTATTGGAAATCGATAAAATTGTAGGATAATAATATTTAACAAGTTCAGTTTTACGTCTGTCGAGTATTCAATTTTTAGTAATTTAAAAATTTTTTAACTCAAGAGGAGGAGGAGGGCTGGATTTTTTTAAATTAAAATAATTTGCTTTTGGCGGTATTACACGAGTGAGATTTAAACTGACAAATGCAAATTTTTTTCATGGGAATGTGAAAATGGAAACATAGACAAAAAGGGTTCGTTTGTATAATTTTGCTTTATTTTAAGAAATCCCTATGATTTTTGCTAGGAAATCTATTGATTTTGTTCGATAAAATTGTGTAAGATTATGTGCAATCATCTGGAATTTTATTTTGTACACTAATATTTTATTTTGCGTTTTGTTTTAATCCACGCTTAATCTGTTTCTCGAGAGATTGTATTTATTTACTTGTTCGTTTCGATGATGAAATTATCTTGCTGCCTAAATGAAAATACTGTGTTGTACAGATATTAAAAACCGTGACACAAGCGCAATTCGCCAATCATAAACTGTAAATAGTAAAATAAATTAGTTGTCAAATATTTCTGCAGTTACAAAATATTTTTTAAATAAAATATTTTCTAACTTCAGAATATTTTCTGTGGGTGTAGTTTAAATTTACTTTTGACAGCTGAGAATTTGTGGTTGTAAATTTAAAAAATTTATTAGCTGTAAAGAAAAGTGCTGTTGTTGCAAAAGCATATGCATTACTTTTTGTGTTTTAATCCATCGGAAGTGGTAATAACTTGCTGAGCCTTCGCAATGGTGTTTCCAACTTCACCTGTTTTCACATTAATCAGTGGAATTTTGTGCATATTTTCACGTTAAGTTTAACGTTAGATTTAAAAAATCCACTCCTTTAATCGTACTTTCGAGATATGATTGTAAATTGTTGGTAAATTTACCAAAATAAGAAAAAAGACCATTAAATTATTTAATCAATAATGTGAACTAAAATTAATGTTAGTTTATATTCTGTGTTATTTTACCCGTGAGTCAATCTTACGGATTTCATGCCAATACCTATACCTTTGCTATAGTTTATATTTAATGTTGGGTTTTAACTTTAGAAATCTAACTTATTAGTCTATTAGTGATGTAGAAATATTTTAGTTGGTAGAAATATTGACGTCTCCGTGGAGCAAAAATATATTATTTATTGGAAATTTGGCTTTTAAAACTCAATTTTAGACCAAGTTGACACGAAAACTAATTTTCGTACGCAATTTTTCTAAAATTTTTGGGGAAAAAAAACCTTTAAATATTTTTTGATGCTACCATTAATATAATATTGTATTTTACAGAATATTATTCGATGGTTTCCGCCTTTGTGGTGATTAATGCTAGCTAGCTATGTAAGGTACAGTATTCGAACCTTGAATCCAAAATTGTGGTACCGGTAGATATTTCTATCACTGTTCGGGTACCGTTCAATGTAACGTGTGAAGTGTAAAGAATTACCGCGTTTTGTTTCCAAAATTTATACGAGTTTTATTTTTTAGTTTGAGTCATTTAAAGAATTCAAATTCTGGCTCATTTTACATTAAAAAATAACAAAATTAATGAAAATAGACTGTAAACTGTAAATAAAATACAAATGCATAAAATTTAAGTTTTTCTGCCAACGATTAGAAATTCTAATCTTCGAAGATTTTTCCAATTTCGGTAAATGCTGTATTAGTAAATGAATGTGCTGGAAATTCATTTATTATCAAAATGGCCGATTGGTAGAAGGGTTAATACTGAATTTTAATTATTTAAAAATAGCCTCATTTATATTACACCGACAAGTAGGAATTTTTGTCATGTACGAGTTAAGGAAAATTTGTTGTGGTTTCAGCATCGAACAATGTTATTGGTAAATATTTCCAACACTATTTTTATTTTTACCCTAAGAATTGGTCATTAAAAATTTGTAAGCTTTGGCGAGAGTGAAAAAATTACGTACTTTTTCTTCCGTAAGATGGATTCATTCAATGTAATATATAGTAATCATTACTATCTAAGCGTGTTAAAAATGGTAGTTCAGTATTTAATTATTAGTGTAGAATTTAGTTTTTGTTATCGTGACGTTGACGAATGAGCTAACGTGAGTAGATAATAATTCACGAATAACTCATCACTCGCTTGTATACACATTTTTTTATTCTTATATTTATATTTCCTACCTCAAAATTCAACATTTATTTGAAGAGTTTATTTCTGTTAATGCATACTCTATCGTGTTTTCGCTGAATAAAAAGTATTGGATTTATTGAGATTTATTGTGTTTAATTACATCGTTCCGTCGTTCGTCTTTTTTCTGTTAATTTTTCTGGAAGTTACCTTATTTAAAAATGGTTGTGCGATTTGAGTCTAGGTCAAAGGTTAACCTAACCTAGGTTATTCGATATTTTGTGCTAATTAATATTCTAAGATTGTTTTGTTTATGGATATTTTGCAATTTTTATTACGTGATATTATTATTCAATGATAATTTAGTTGGGTAATAAATTCAGATCACTTAATTATAGCGTAAAGTTGCTTGTTAATCTTGAGAATGTGTGGGTTTTAATTTTGAATTCTATTTTGTAGTGAGACATACTGCTCGCCATTAATTTAATTCTTTGTGTGAAGATGAAATTATTTCCTACAAAACTGAACAAACGTATTGTATTGTTATTGAGCAGTTGTACAGCAGTTGTTGTTGTTTATAATATATTGAGAACTAATTTTTTGTTTGCAAAGTAATATGCGGAAATTGTAACCGTAAAGATAAACTAAAAATTTCTGCAGTTGCAAAATATATTTCAACTTCAGAAAAATTTGTTGTTTAAATTTAGTTTTCACAGCATTTGACGTGTTAGGACTTTCAAAGCGATTGATGTCCGTGTGTGTTTTAGAACATTACAATATTCCAGTTGGAAAATTCTTGCAGTGTTTGTAATTTGTATAAATTGCTTGTCAAAACTACGTGCAATTGCAAAATATTTAATTTTGCAGATAAAATATTATATAATTTCAGAAAAATTTGTCGTTTAAATTTAGTTACGTATGATTCAAAAAGATTTTTGTTTTTATTTTGGTAACTTAGACATTAAACTCCGATTACTCTAACCGTCACTCCAGCGCGTTAACTTTATTCTTTAAATGTGGGACGTGTAGGCAATACGGTATTTTTACTTTTATTACAATCTTTAGGAATATCAGAACATAATACTGTAGTGGTATAATTGCACACGAACTTTCTTCTTCGATTCTTTTATTCTACCACTGTTTTGTGCTGGCATTTTATATCTATTATTCTGTAAGTGTCGCTTAGATGCAGTTTTGACTGAAGGCCAACGGAATTTAAGCCGACAAATGGGAATATTTCTCAGAATTGTAAATTATAAGTTAAGTGATTGTTAATTTAACGACTGTTCATTTAAATTAGTTTTAGTATTCGACAAAAATTCGCATTTGACTGTGAAGGCCGAAGAAGCTTACACCGACAAAATAGGAATTTTTGTCGCAGTACGAGTTATTGTGTTAATTAGGGACGAAGAAAAATTTGTGGTGGTTTCAGTTTCGAGCAATGTTATTGGTAAAGATTTTGATTGCTTTGTAATAATCCAACGATTTTTATTTTTATCCTAAAAACTAGTTACTAAAAATTTGTAACCTTCCGCAAGAGTGGAAAAAATTATCGCACTTTTTCTTCCGTTCCGTTGCTGGTTTCTCCACACCTGTATAGTATAGTAAATGGTAATCATTACAGTATTACCTAAGCGTGATTAAAAAAGTAATCCGTAATTAATTTTTAGTGTAGAATTTAGTTTTTGTTATTGTGACGATGACGGATGACGATGTGCGCAAATCATAACGTGATTTGCGCACATTATGAATAATTTGTATTGTAACTAGAATCGCCAAGAATGAATTTTATAGTTTCCCTAGAAGAACCGTCCAACCATTTGACAAAATATTGCCTTTTCCAGCGATGACTGCCTTGTTCTACGTGCAACGCTATTTGTTTAAATTCACTAATATTACCACGTAATTTGTAACGTGGGGAGTTTGATGGTGCGCGATTATAATGCAGTAATAAAACAAGTTGCTTGCGCAAGCGATTATTGAACACGAGATTTGTTATGATTCTAAACTGAAGACGTCAAGATGGCTTTCCTCGTTCTTAGTGTATCGTCAACGCGCACCTTCTCACATCCGAATAAACTTTGGAGCGAGAGTTTCCCATTTAAAGAACTGAGTCTTCACATGTTTCGCAATGTGAGATGTTCTCTTCTCGTTGAAACTCGTAATCTGAACGAGTGGTGTAGATTCGAAAGTATAACTTGATGACGATAGAGCGAATCTGAGCATTTTCGTTTATAGTATTTAATGTTAGAAATACGGGTAAAAATTGAAAAACTAAAATCCGATTTCTATCTGTCAAATTGAATTTTAGTTTTAAGTAGGAGATTGCTTTATTAGTTCCTTAATTTTATCAAAAAACAAAACAAAACCGTGTCTTACAATTATACATTGTCATACAAGTGTAATAAATCGAGAATAATTTTCTTTTTGGATCGTGGTGAAATAATTATTATCTATGTAGGAGATTAGACCCTGAATTCGAGTGAGCTTACTATAGTTTTAATGGCTTAAATGAATTATAAAAGTTGTCTACATTACTACAGGCAGAGATTGTTTTAAAAAATATTTTGTATAAAAATGTTGCAATTATTCCAGAAATTTGGTAAATTTTTGGTTTAAAATGTTCTTGTAATTCCAGATTGAAAATTCTTGCATCTTTGCACAAATTGGTTGTCAAAACTGCCAGCAATTGCAAAATATTTTATTTCTTTGATGAAATATATTGTAATTTTAGAAAAAATTTTGTCATTTAAATTCAGTTGTGACTCAAAAGACTTTTGTAACATACATTGATTATCCATCGTGCAATATTACAATTTTTGAAAATTGTCAGAAGTAATTATATTTATAGTTATTTCATGCAGATTAGATACAATCTCCGTGAAATATTTTGGTAAGGGACCTTAGATTTTTGGTCCATATTAAACTTTGATTATTCTAATCTAACCGTATCTCCAGCATGTTGAGCGTTATTCTTTAAATACAGGAAGTGTATGCAATATTTTTGCTTTTATTACAATTTTTAGGAATCTGAACATTTATACTGTACAGTACGTAACTTCAGTCAAAAATAGTGGAATAAAAAGAATTTTTTTCCAAAATTATTTTATTCCAACACTGTTGTTTTGCTGGCATTTAACTTACAAGTCGATTTCAAATATTGTGGTGCTTGTTACGAGATGATTGTCATTTATCTTTTGAATATTGTCAAATTGATTCTGAAAATAAAAATATAATGTGCGATACGCGTTGTCGAGCTATCACATTTTTCTAGCCAATTAAGTAAGCATATTCTCGCGTATGTTGTAATTGATATGACATCAATTGATTTAGACAGAGCCGGAAATGCAATGTAAATCCGTATGACGATTTTAGTGATTTCCGGAATTTGACTAGCTTTTTCATTGAAATAGTTACTCTCTTTACTGCAATTTACTTCAGCTATGTGAAGGTGATTTTTTAATCCAAATTCAGTAAATTTTTGGAACAGAATAATTTTCTTAATTTTAATCTAAAACTATTATGCAACCGCGAGCAATGGATATTTTTCTTACCTGAAAATGTTAAAATGTCATTGGTAAGTGATTAAATTATAGTCAATTGTATTTTACAAATTCTGATCTCAAAAATATTTTCTAGTTTAGTTTCAATTATCGACACTTTTTGGTTTAAAGGCGTCTCGGTCGCTTCAATCCAAGAGCGATCCCTGGAGATGATGACAAACTCGTTCTACCACTCTTCTCACTTCCTGAGTGCATGCTGAGAGTGTGTCGCACACCGAATTCTACAACGAATGTCTTTAGACGTTGCACCGTGATTAGTAATTGAAGATCATGATGAAAATATTGAGCAAATTTCGGGTCTTTGTGTTGGAAATTCGTTTATTACCAAAATTTGCGTTCGATTGATGTGTTAATAAACATGCGTAAAAGGGTAAATAAATTAATTATTTTGTAACATTGTGACCACCGTGATGTGACTTAAATTTGATTTTCAGCGAAAATTTAAGAAATTAAATACTGTATTCATTAGTAATGTAAAAAAAAATGTATTTAAAGAATTTTTCCATTTTGCTTTTTGTGTAAATTTTATTTTACGTAATTTACAATTTTCAACTAGGAGCACAGTAATTTGTAAATTTAGGAATTTTAAAAAATGTTATCGTTAACGTCTGGTTATAGTGCGGTGTTATTTTGTTGGCAAATCTTGTAGCCATCTTGAATGCCAGTTGCATCCAACTTTCGACGGTGATTTATTTTGAGTCTCGAATTTTAGACGCAAATTTTTTAAACCTGTTCAATGCTTGTTATTATTTTTTAAATTAATCATTCATTGAAGTTTTGTAAGTAATTTGCTATCTTATACATTCGTACTACTTTAGCTTCGTAATTTCTAAAACTTCTGCAGATATTTATGATCAATTATTAAATTAAAAAGCTATAAAACGAAATCTAATTTTCGTACGCAATTCTGAAATTTTCGTATGAACAAATCTTCAAACATTTCGTAACGCTGTTATTAACATTTTATTGTAATTATTTTTCTACCATTTTAACTATTGGTGTTAACATTCGAAATTGAATTTTAAAATTGTGATAGGCACTCCCATTACTGTTCAGATACCAAATTTACGTATCTGCTCAATTTAAAGGCAAGTGTTACCCGGTGTGTATCTTCTTTAAAAGGTTGGTGGATTTGTTTTTATAGGAAATTGTGATCTTAGCAATGTAAGCGAATGTCGTGTTCTATAGATATGTATGTAAATAATTAGCGAAATTCGTTTATTATCAAAATGGCCGACTTCGCATTCGATTGATGTATTAGTAGACAAGTGTAAAAAGGTAAATATTTTAATTTGCAGCCTTGTTATTGGATTAGAAGAAAATTTTAGTAAGCTGTCGAGTTTTTGTTTCTGATGTTGTAAATTAATTATCGTTCGTATTCACCTGAAAAGTGGAGAATAGTATTACTTGCAACCGTGATGTCTTGCTTTGTTGTAATTTCGGAGAATTTTTGTATATTTTACGACATATTCAGTGCCTAATTTCAGAAGAAATAATTGTGAGACGAAAACGATTTTCGTATGCAATTTTTCTGAAATTTGAAATTTGTAATTGATATTTACAGCACATACCGGTACGTGTAAAAGGTTAGGTAATTCTTTCCTGAATTTGAGCAAAAAAATCATAACAAATGATTTGACTTTTGTAAAAAAATGTTTTGATTGAGGATTAAGATTATTCTTTTCTTATTTTATTTCTCGAAGTTTAATATTTATATACTGTACACATAAGAAATTGCATCGTTTCAAGCTGTGTAATTTGTAAATATTGCTCTTCGTAAATGTTCAATACTTTTATTACCTTCTGTCGAATTATTCCAAAACTTTTACTACTGTAAAAGCTAATTTCACTGTTCACAAAAACTCGTATTTATTAATAGAAGTAATCTTAAATACTAAAAATACAAAGGAGTCACAAGACTATTTATACGCTTTTAAAACAATATTTTCCCATTGTTTTTAGTTTTTCGAGTTTAGTTTTGATTCCAGCCACCTGCGGCGTATTGGCGCCTCGAGCGCAGCAACAAACTCGTGTTCCACGTTGTGCAGTTTTCGAAGCGCGCATCGCCCATCTAGCTCGAAGCAAAGGATGACTTTAGATCCCGCAACTGAAGATCTTCTTTAAAAAACTGGTGATTTTGTTATTATCGTAAACCGTAATCTTAGCGAATACCGTTTTGTGTATACAAATGTAAATAGTAAACGAACATCGAGCACTTTCACACAACGTGCTCGAAATTCGTTTATTATCAAAATGGCCGAACACATTCTATTTGAAGAAGTTCGTATTTTACTAACTTAAAACGTTTTGTAACGTTTCGCTTTGTGACAACTTTTTAATTTTAGCTTTTTATGTATACTGTATTAATATTAAATGTTATATTTAAAGAGTTCAAATTTTGGCATTTTATGGTTTTGCAATTTGATTAACACATTTTGATTAAAGTTTTTTTTCTTTTATCCAGTATTATAGTTATATAGTATGTTGCAACAAGAAATACCATAGATTAACGATGTTAATTTATAATTTGCGATAACAGAAAAAGTTTTACGCTTTTAGTTTCGAGCGATGACGTTCGTAAATTTATTTCCCTTACTTCGGATTTATTGTTAAAGATTTGCGTAAATCTTGAGTTTTTCTTATTTTAAAACCGTTCATGTGTTTACTTTAATTTCCGACTGTTTAATTTTCTTAAAAAATTTTAATCAATTTTTCTTATGCAATTTGTTTTAACCATGTTTAAATTGATTGCGGAGAGATTGTATTCATTTTACAGAAGTATTTTACTGCCTAAATGAAAATACTCTTTGTGTATATAAAGAATGCATATGCATTACTTTATTTTTGCTTTAATCCATCGTCTATGGTATTTTTTGAAAAAGTTTTACATTCGTGAAAACTGAGTTTTGAGCAACACTTTTTACACAAATTTTACACTTTTCAATTTAAGTTTTTGGAGTTCAGATACTTGACTCTCGAAACAACGCTTATGATTTTTATTGTAGGTTAATAGCAAATTTTGATATTGTTACCAGTCTGATATTTGCGTGAGTATTGTACTGTATGTGGGCCCAATTGAGTACGGGTTGAGAATCGAGGCCTGGGCCGATATTTGCAATTTTTTTGACTAGGATGACTAATATCAATCCGCTGAAAACGAATCTGCAAACGGTGTTTTTTACAACAATTTTGTCGTTTGGTGCCATTTTGTGTTACGGCCGTTGTAATCCACCTCACTTGCACACTAATTCACCTCACTATCACTAATCCAATTCTCACACTAATCCACCTAACACTAAACCATCTCACACACTAATCCATCTCTCACTGCGAGATGGATTAGTGACAGTGAGATGGATCAGTGTGATAGTGAGGTGGTTACAACGGCCGTAATTCAAAATGGCGCCAAAAGACGAAAATGTTGTAAATTTTCGAATGCGCGTAAAAATGAAAACTATTCGTTTCCACCAAAAATCGTTTGCAGATTTGGATTCAGCGTATTGATATTAATGTCAACCTAGTCACGGTCCTTTGATACACTGGTCAACCAGCTCCGGTTCAAGTCATGTTAGTAACAAATTTAGCCACCAGCGTTCGCTGCGGGCGCTTTGCGATCGACAAAAACAACGTGTTGCCTTAAAAATAAATATTAAAAAACCAAAATGCCCACGT
>JAQIWS010000863.1:0-15043 GCA_034696085.1 Stigmatogaster subterranea | reverse complement strand
TAACTCCAATCTTGAAGAGCGTAATTTTAATTTGCCAATTCATATTAATGATAAAGTTGTTAATGGGACTAAAATTTCATTGGAATGTCAAGAAAGTTATCCAGAAAAGGATGTTGATTCTTATTTAATATGCAATTACGGATCTTGGTCGTACCCCGAAATCTTTAATGAAAGATGTTATAAAGGTAAAAAAAGTAAGAATTAGAAAGTATGCAATAAGAAACTTCCCAAATTGTTCTTAAGATCAATGCAAATGCAGCGATTTAAGAAACGTAGTAAAAGACAGTGGAATGGAAGCTACACATTGTCAATCACATTACGTAGACAGCGGTAAAAAAGAACAACTTCAGTGTTTACTCGGATTTTCAAGTTCCATAAAACAACTCGAAGCAACGTGTATTCATAAGAAATTGTTTGTGGACTTGTCATGCACACGTAAGATTGAAAAATAATTATCTCAACTGCACAAATTTACAATTAAAACTCATGCACTGGGCAACATTTGTTCAGAACCATTAATCTGTTATTCAATCTTTTAATAGGTGATTGTGAGGTAAAAGAATTGGAAAATGTCTATGCTACGAGCAATGGAAAAAAGGTATGGAACAATGGATAAGTAAAAGTATGTTATTTGTACTTAAAAATACTGAAGCTTGCATTCTTTCCTCGCTCGAAGGTGATCGCTGGAAGTTTTTTCCAACACGGAATGACAATTCTTTTGCACTGTACACCTGGATTTGAAATATTACCAAATGTTGTCACATCGATAAATACGTCGCACGCCGAATGTAGCCACGGCAATTGGTCTAATTCTATCAACTGTACTCCTGGTAAATTAATTATTCTAAAATGTTACAGCATTTAATCAGTTACGCGCGAGCAATCAATTATTTTTCACGTAACAGCTCGTTGCTTAACATCGAAAATCCAATACGACAAGCTTAAAAAGGATAACTTGAGATTTTCTAACAAACTCAGACACACGTATGCGAGTGGAACTAAAAATTTTTTGGACTGTCGACAAAGTCATCCAGAAAAAGACTCCGATTCTTATATTACGTGTAACCACGGAACGTGGTCTTACCCCGAAAAATTTAACGAACTCTGTAAACAATGCGAATACAATCATAAAGCAAACGAACACTTGATGGCTTATAAAGATGATGAATTACTCTTGGGTAAATATCAACGGTGAAATTTTTCTAGTTCTCCGTATTTTAATATTGAAATTTTTATTTCTGTAGCTGACAAAATACTTTCTCCTGGCCAATCACTTATTTTTCGCTGCTCGGAAATTGGCGATTACTTATTCATTGGAATAAATAATTTGGCGTGTGGTCAGAATGGATGGCAAGGAAACATTCCCAAATGTGAAGAGCTTGACGTTAAAGATCGTAAGTTGACCAATTTTTATACACATTTATAATAATTATAAAATTTTGTTGTTATTTAGTCACTGCAGCACCAAAGATTTTTTACAGAATAACTGAAGGCGATCATTACATCGCTCCAAACGGAAGCTTATTCGTTACCCAAAATGCTTCATTGATGTTAGGTTGCTTTTGGATTGATCGAAATAACTCAGTGTATTGGTTGTGGAACTCTTATTTCACTACGGAAGTGCATCACGTCAGTACAAGTGTGTTTTTAATTAATCGTTTAATTTGACGCCTTGATAACTTTAAATTTGCTTTCGACAGAATGGAAGGAAAATTCAGGATTATATTTGAGAGTAGATGAAATTGAGAAGAGTTACGAGGGAGTTTATTCTTGTAATAAAGCAAACGGACAAAAAAATTATATTGATGTTAGAGTAATAACCGAGAAAATTCAACCTATGCCGTCGACAACAATTGCAACAACAATTGTTGAACCCACAACAACATCAAAAGATAGTACGGAGAAAAACTTAGAAATTAATTTTTCGTTTAAGGTACCTGTACATTTAATCAGTTTTTCCAATGATTTATATTAGAACTTCAACTCCGCGATTGTTATTGGAACGGAACTAACGCTTTAGATATACACGAGAATGGAATTAAACTTAACCAACCTAAATTTACATTCCCCTCATCGACTTCCTTGGTGTTTCGATGCCGAAACCACTTATATCAAATGTTATCGGGCGTTACGAAAGTCCAGTGTTTCAACGGCGTATGGTCAGACAACTGGCCAAAATGTCAAACGATTTACGCGAATAGCTGTGAGCACGCATTAAAGTAGAATTAAATTCACAATTCAACAATAATAAATCCATGGTGTAATTTACATTGTAGGGAATTCAGCACCTCCAGTTTCAGTTGGTTCTAATGTAGATGTCATTCGGCTGGATAATGGCGATTATTTGTTGCCGAGAGGGGTTGTTCTCGACTTTTCATGCATCTTCTCTCACGCCGGACCGTTCACGTACTTGTACATCAATAACAAGTCTGTGACAAAACACACTATGCTAAAAAAAGGTGGGTTTTTGCTTTGCATAAACGTTTGATCTATGCATCTATATCTATTACCTGCTATTACTAACAGGAACAACTGCCAAAAACACGTACTGGTACGTGAACGTTGGACCGATAAACTTCACTCAAAATTTCACTTTCACATGTTCAGTTCCGAGTTCAAGCAAAGAATTTTCAAACACAGTTAACGTTCAAGTTGGAGGTAAACAAAAATTGAATAAAGATTTATTTTGGGGAAATGTTTTTGGTGCGAATTTTTAAAATACTCGCAGATCACTGCTCCCTAAATGATGACGCGAAAGGTCGACTGAAGCAACGGTTTCCAAATGCACTATTTTCACCTTCATCATTTCGACCTCTGTACGCGGAAGGAGACGTTGTAAATTTTACTTGCAACAAGCAAATTACTCGCATCGCTGAAACATCCATTAATGCACCGAATGCAATAAGGTGCAGTCAACCCGGAGAGTGGGAATTGCTTTGGGAAAGACAAATGTTTTGTGATTGATGATTTTAGTAGGTGGACGATTAATCATTGTTTTTGATTCGACGAAGATTTTGTTTTTTTGAGAGCGATAGATTAAGTCTGACTTTACACTAAATAATTAACGTATTTGCGAAAATAGAAACGAATATTATCAATTTTTTGGAAACAAATAAATCATTCATTACTCCTTGAAATAAAAAAAATTTATCATTACTCTGCCTTTTATATACTGGTACTACTAAGTTGTACGGAGTATAACAAAACCCCTAATTAATCAAAGTAGTTGTACGGATATTCAGTCGCTAATATTTAATTGCGTTACCGATATGTTTAAGTAGCTAAAAAATGTTTTGTTGCGAGTTTAGAATATCATTTCAACGCGCCAAAACCATCACTAATTCACACGATTCACATCATTTGAAAATAAATAAGTGTACCGGTTGTACAGTTGTAGTCGAGGTGGGCTGTGGGAATTACAAAGCATGAGTAAAATAGAATGTTCTTGGGAGTTAAGCAATTAAACAAAATTTCAAACATAGCTTCATGCGGTACACGTATCAAATATTATTTTCCCCAAAATTTTTACACCACTGTGTAAAAATACCTATCTACGGTATTTCATCAAGCAGTCGTGATTACCCAGCCTTGTACGAAATTGGTTAAATTTTTTTTGTAATAAAGGGTACTAAATTTGTTTTTCCAATGTTCTGTGTTTGAATTTTCGCTTGACGAATGTTGGTTTGTTACTCGACAGCGTCTCTCAACTTGATTACACACGACAATGGAATTGAATTGAGTCGCTCCGACCGAAATTTATACATTCCTTGTCAATATTTCTGGTTTTTTAGTGCCAACACTCGGTGACCACGTGAAAAATGAGCGCCCGTGGAAACGTGAAATTTATACCATACATGCATAATTGCTCTAGAAAGATGCAAAAAAATTGTTGCGGTCATTGTTAAAAATTTTATGTCAATAATTTCAGATAAACGAAATTTTGGGTGCGTCAAAATTATAAGCCCTCCAAACTAAAATTGAATTTAATGGAGGATTCCGTGAAATTGGTGCACTCTGGGACCCATCTAGGCAAGAATTATGTTTAACAGACAGAGTAGCAATGATCCTCACGGTAAAGCAACCTCGGATTTTACAGTTGCTTTGCACTACAAAAACAATTTCGAGTGAATTTTTAAATTGCTACCTGTAGAATGGAATGAAAGTTCGATTGGAGCTTCAGTACCCAAGAGCTTTTTTTCACCTTCGTCACTTCGCCCTCTGTACGCGGAAGGAGACGTTGTAAATATTACCTGCGACAGGCAAATTGCTCGCATCGCTTATTTACCAGAGAGAATAAGGTGCAGTCGATACGGAGAGTGGGAACTGCAGAAGAGAAGCCCACTGTATTGTGTTTGATGGTTTTAGCTGGTTTTCGTAATTACGGACGATAAATCATGGTTTACACTACGTCACCTACTAAGACCTATCAAAAACTGGCAGGACGGTCGGAGGCCTTGGCAGGGCTATCTAAGGCCTCTCTCAAAGACTGGTTTTCATTTCGAAAAGTTGTCAAAGACCTATCACAAACATATCAATTACCTGTCGAAGACCCGGCAAAAAACTGTCGAAGTTTTGTCCAGGGCCTCTCGAAGATCTCTGTCAACAATTTGTGTATCAATGGCGGAATAAAGGTACCAGATGCAAAACTAATCATTGCTACACTTCACGAAATTAGCATTGTATAGTGCATGGTCGGTGAAGTTTGCCCCATGATGCCGATTTCAACGTTAATTCATAGTTAATTTGCAAAAATGCCGTAGTTGATCTTGTTCATAATTGAACTAGAGATGCCCATCGTAGTAATTTCCCACACTTTAACATTTTTGGCTTTTTTTTATGGCAATTTTTGCAGAATTTGGATCGTATTACGCGAGTGACTTATTGAACTATGTATTCAGTGAAAAGTCAATTTTGACGAAAAAGTTAGTTTACTTAAAAGGAAAACGATGGCATTCGGGGAATGCCGGGGATGAGAAAGGAAATAATTTCCCGTTTCAGTTTCTGATATAAAGTTTTGCTACCGTCGTGAAAATTAACTAACACGATGTATTTCTTTAATTTACTTTTCGCTTGAATTGCGGCTTTATCATTCATGGATAATTTGTTACTAATTTTTCAAAATAACCATATGTAAAATAAATTAGAAATTTAAAACCTCAATAGCACGCTGTTATCAATTTATTAAGCGATCTCGAGTTAGATCAAATTCCAATTTAAGTCATGCACAAAAAAGTACCGTAAGTTATGCCAAGTATGAACGAATTTAGTGGATTTTTCATCACGATAATCACAGGTAATATAGAAACAACTAACCAGTTTGATAATAACGTGAACAAAATCTTCACCATATTTGCAGTTCTGACGTCAGGTATGATCGAAAGCGATGACCAACAACAACAAAAGCAAACTAGTTGCATTTTCCGCCGTGTTGAAGACCATAATTTATTAGCTTTTAAAGATGAAGAGATAATTTCATGTACACTTCTTTTCAACTTCTTTCTTGCCATAATGTTTTAGCCGTTATTTTTGTTAGTTTTAATTAGAACGAATTTTTTGTTGTCTTTATACATCAGCAACTATCACCGTTTCCATCAACGAAAGCATTCTTTTTCGGTGTTCGGATATTTCTTTTCATTTATTAATCGGACCCAACAAGTTAACGTGTGGGGAAAATGGTTGGAACGGAGCTTTTCCAAGGTGCAATTTTTTAAAACTTGGAGACCGTGAGTACATAAATTATTCCAAATGGGATTGCCAAATTAGTGATCCAATTATCTCTTTTTTGCCTAATGTAGCTCTTAAAGCGCCAGTAGTAGACTACATAGTGAAAAACGGTGATTATTTCATAGCAAAAAACGGAAGTTTGGTAATTCAAGAAGATTCCAATTTGCAATTGATTTGTTGGTGGTCTAAACTTCACTACGGGACTGCAGTTTGGTACTGGAAGAGTCATTTAATTCTTCCTCCCGGAGTCAAAACGCGTAAAAAATTCAAGAAATTAAAAATGTGTATACTCTGCATTCTTTTAAATATTGACTCTTGTTTAACAGAATGGTTTTTCGATGCGTTCTACGAGTTGCGCGTGGATGCGGTTAAGCAGAGTCACGAAGGAAAGTACACTTGCGCTAATCCTAAAGGTCAAGTTCACGGTATTGACATAAGAATAATAAAAAGAGCCGTAGAACAATCAACAACAACAACAACTACTACTACAGTACCACCAACGACTATTCGAAGTAATTGCGGCATCATTTTCTACCATTATGTCTATTCAATACGTAATTCTTGTTTCATTTCACTTATACCAGGTGACAATTGCCCAAAACCAGTCACAATATCAAACGGTATTGTAGTTTTCGAGGCACCAATTCTACATTACTCAATTGCTCGGTATCATTGCGATATTGGATATCTCCTGACTGGAAGTAATGTCAGAGAATGTGGACATAATGGAAAATGGAATGGAATCCAACCGAAATGTAAAAAAATAGACTGTGGTCGGCCACAACTACCAAAAAATGGAATGATACACTATCTGGAAGGCACTGGAGAAAACCAACACGTAGGCTACACTTGCAATTTTGGAACGCTGAGGGTAGGAACATCGTGGTCTGTGTGCAAAATCGAAGGGGATATTGCTAAATGGTCGTTTCCACCCCCCGTTTGCTTGCGTGAGATTTAGTTTTTAAGGAAACTAAATAATTCATATTACATCGTTACTCTTTTGACAGATGATTGCGAGGTAAAAGAATTGAAAAATGGTTCCACTACACGTACGAGCAATGGGAATTTGGTGCGGAACAATGGACGTGTAAAATAGTGTTGTTGTACTAATCATACTGATAGTCGAATTTTTGTGTTGCTCGTAGGTGTTTTCGGGAAGTTTTCTTAAACACGGAACAAAAATTCGTCTACACTGTAAATCTGGATTCGAAATATTATCAGACACAATCTCGTTAGTAAATGCCACGGACGCCAACTGCAATGACGGTAACTGGTCTAATTCTATCAACTGTACTCCTGGTAAATTAATTATTCCAAACTCTTTGCAGTATTTTTGTAAACTAATTATTTTGCAACATAGCACATTTACTAAATTTTAAAATAAAAAAACACATATAATTTTTTTTGTTAGTATGTTAAAAATAGATTATTCTAGTAGTGGCTCAATCCCTAGTCCTACTGGAATAACAGCATTTTAACAAAAAAAATTATGTACAAATGAAGCGTTTTTCATTTTAAAATTAACTAAGTACGTATATTGCAAAATAATCAGTGCATAAAAATGTTTAAAACACTCTGCACTCTGCTATAAAAATATTAGAAAATCCTACAGTACTTGTACAATATATCAATAATTTTTTACGTAACAGCTCGTTGCTTAAAATCGACAATTTTAAACGACCAGCTTGAAGATGGTAACTTGAAGATGCCTAACAATCTGAAGGACACATTTCCGAGTGGAGATAAAATTTTTCTGGATTGTCGACAAGGTTATCCAGAAAACAATACGGATGCTTTCCTTACATGTAATCACGGATCATGGTCTTATCCCGAAAAATTTAACGAACGGTGCAATAGACGTAAGTATAACTTATTTATGTGTGGATAAAATAACACATTAAGAAAACCACAATACTGCGCACAATTTTTTGCATTTTTCTGTTAGAAAGTTGTCATTGCTCAGAAATGAATTTGGATAGATCGTTACAAATCAAGGGACAGTGCGAAGGAAAAGTGGATAACTGGAGACTTTTTATTCTGGAGTGCGCAACTGGTTATGAAAATTTTGTTGGGAGTAGTGTGGCGGTTGTATGCAAAGATGGTAAATGGACCCATCCAAATGCCCATTGCTCTGGTAAAATGTTTTACAGTTAAATGAAATGTTGTTACATTACTCAGTTTTGAATTACTATAGCACCCTGTTACACTCCTTATATAAAACATGGCGCTGTTTTCGTACCAACTGGTAGAAATTTTGTGGAACGGGTGAGTTTATTTTTTCACTTTGTACCGTGTGAATAAAAATTTTCGGTCAAAGCTATATTAACTGCTCCACAATCTGCACTTTCAGATTCCTAGTACCAAAATTAGTTCTGGAATTCAGGTTTTGTTCGCTTGCATAAGGGGCTACAATTTAGAACCTTCTTTGGAATCTACAGGGAGAAGAGACCGATGTAATGATGGCAAATTCTCGACCATTCCTCAATGCAAACCTAGTACTGTAGCAGAAGGTCTAATGTTTACAACTTAATTTTCTTGTTATACAAAAACGAAAAATAATTTTTTTTTTCAATTCGTGAAAAAACCACCACTCCAGAAACGTTGACAACAGAAACTCCCACATATTCTAAAGGATCTACAACAAATTCACACCCCACATCAACGGCATATTCAACAACAACCACAAAATATCCAACATCTTCGAAAAATTGTTGCAACGGCAATTGTGATGAGGATTATGAAGATGACATGTCTTACCAAAATTACGTAGTTGATTTTGATGATGATATCGTCAATATGAATAATTCAGAGCCAAAACAATGCGTTTACAATCATACCGCTAACGACTATTTGATGACTTATAAAGATGATGAATTAGTCACGAGTAAGTTTCAACAGTGAAATTTTTCTTCTTATTTTTATTTTTTGTTGTCGTAGTACTGTAATACCGAATTTTTTTCTACAGGTGACGTAGTACTTTCTCCTGGTCAATCACTTATTTTTCGGTGCATGGATATTGGCAAGCACTTACTAATTGGAACAAATAATTTGACGTGTGGTCAAAATGGATGGCAAGAAAACATTCCCCACTGTGAAGTACTTGAAGCTAGAGATCGTAAGTTCTTGTAGACTGATTTTTACAATCGTATAATAATCATAAAAATTTGTTCTTATTCAGCCGATACAGCACCAGTGATTTCTTACGAAATATCTCAGGGCATACATTACATCGCTCCAAATGGAACTTTATTCGTTTCCCAAAATGCTTCATTGTTTTTACTTTGCTTGTGGGATCGTTACGAATTTAACCAAGTATATTGGTCGTGGAACTCTTACCACGCTACGGAAGTGCCTCACGTCAATACAGGTATATTTTTAATTAATCATTTGATCTGATGTCGTCACAATTTTTATTTTTGTTTTGGATAGAATGGTATAATTGGTCAGAGTTACAGTTGAGGGTAAATAGATTTAAGAAAAGTTACGAGGGAGTTTACACTTGCGCTAATACAAAAGGACAAGAAAATTATATTGATGTCAGAGTCATCACCGAGAAAATTCAACCTGTGTCGTCCACAACAATTGCAACAACAATTGCTGAACCCACAACGTCAAAAGATAGTACGGAGAAAAATTAATTTTTCGTTTAAAATACAGGTACATTTAATCAGTTTTTCCAATGATTTACATTAGTACTTCAATCCCGCGACTGTTATTGGAACGGAACTGACGATTTAATTATACACGAGAATGGAATTGAACTTAACCGACGGGTATTTAAATTTACATTTCCCTCATCGACTTCCCTAGTTTTAAAATGCAGAGATTATTACCGTGAAAAGTTATCAGGTGCTACAAAAGTGCGGTGTTTCAACGGAGAATGGTCAGACTATTGGCCAAAGTGTCAAAAAATATACGCTAATGACTGTGAGCAGTAGCTAAAATTAAATTAAATTCACAATTCAATAATAATAAATCCATCACGTAATTTACATTGTAGGGAATTCAGCACCTCCAGTTACAGTTTCTTCTACTGTAAATGTCGTTCGGTTGGATAATGGCGATTATTTGTTGCCGACAGGAGTTCATGTCTGCTTTACATGCTATTTCCATCACGCCCGACCGGTCATATACATCAATAACATTTTAGTGAGAAAACGTTTTTCTCAATGAAGGTGGGTTTTTGCTTTGCGAAAGTACGTGCTATTTTCCTTAATATCTACTGTATTATTAACAGAAACAACCGCCAGCAGCACGTACTGGTACACATGTGTTAAAGAAATAAACAACACTCGAAATTTAACTTTCAGGTGTGTTCTTCCGCGTGGAAAGGAAGAAATTTCAAACGCGGTTAATGTTCGAATTGGAGGTTTAAAAAAAATTAAAGTGAAAAAATTTTTTCTTTTTTTTTTTCACGTGAATTTTTAAAATATTCGCAGATCACTGCTTCTTAAATGATGAAGCAAAAGATCGACTGAAGCGACGATTTCCAAATGCACTATTTTCCCCTTCATCACTTCGCCCTCTGTACGCAGAAGGAGACGTTATAAATTTTACCTGCAACAGGCAAATTACTCACAGCGATTATATACCGGAGGGAATAAGGTGTAGTCAACACGGAGTGTGGAAATTGCAGCGAGAAGGAGAAGTGTTTTGTGTTTGATGGTTTTAGTAATTATGAACTACCAATCTTTGTTTTTGATTTGACGACAAGATTAAGTCTGACTTTACAATAACTAACGTATTTGCGAAACCGGAAACGAATATTATCAATTTTTTGGAAACAAATAAAACATTCATTACTCCTTGAAATGAAAAAAAATTATCATTAATCTACCATTTATATACTGGTACTACTAAGTTGTACGGAGTATAACAAAGTACTTGTACGGATATTCAGTGGCTAATATTTAATTGCATTACCAATATGTTTAAGTACCTAAAAAAGGTTTCGTTTTGAGTTTAGAATATCATTTCAACGTGCCAAAACCACCACAATTTCACACGTTTAATTAAGTGTACCAGTTGTACAGTTGTACTTTTGCTATTTGCTTTGCTTGAAAGTTGCTACGAATTTATTTCTTTGGGGATTTGGAACGGTAATTCTTCAACATTGTAACTAGATTTGAAAATCGTCAGATGCTGTTTTTTCAGTAAATACAACAGACGCAAATGCAGTGACAGCAATTGGTCAAATTCCATCAACTGGTTCCAGGTGAGTGATTTACAGTATTATAAAATATCATGAATAAACAAAAAAATTTCCAAAAGAAATTTTACGGTTTGTCCTCACGAGCAATAAACCTTAGTGATAAAATTGAGTTGCGAGTCACCCGTACGAAAT
Source organism: Stigmatogaster subterranea (assembly GCA_034696085.1). NCBI lineage: Eukaryota > Metazoa > Arthropoda > Chilopoda > Geophilomorpha > Himantariidae > Stigmatogaster > Stigmatogaster subterranea. The sequence continues at coordinate 3,975 of JAQIWS010000863.1, read as the reverse complement.
ATGTTGGAATATTTCACTTTTGCCGTTAAAACAATAATTTTTCACATAAAATCGGGAAATCCTAAATTACAAACTGGGTAGAGTTCTCCGCGAATGTGAAAAAAGCCTCTAACTACTGTTGGTGTCCAAAATTTAAACAGTACCCTCCATCTGCCTCCACTTTGAGTATTTAAAATGTTTTTGCATTCATCAAATGAATGCGAATACACATTATCTGACTTGAATTAGTAATGGTACTGTGTAACACTAATGAGCAATAAATTTAAATTCAACTTCTTGAAGTTAAAATTTCTAAATACATCTGTAAGTACCCCAATAACTGCATCAGAAGCATCCTCTGATCCTGATTCAATTTTTTTACAACTCTGGCTAATTGCCGATTACACTACCTGACCTACCAAGGCGCTCCATCGGCGGACCAGGGGCGGTTCAGAGAAAGGCCCCTGGAAGGCGTCAGATAGGCGACTGGCAGGCGTTCCAAAGATCTGTCGAAAGATTCTGGCAGGACGGTCGGAGGCCTTGGCAGAACTATCGAAGGCTTCTGGCAGGGCTGTCGAAAGCCTCTCATAGACAGGTTTTCATTTCGAAAAACTGTCAAAGACCTGTCGCAAACCTGTCAATTACCTATCGAAGTTCCGGCAAAAACCTGTCGAGGACCTGTCGAGGATCTGTCGAAAACCTTTGTTAGCAACTTAGTTATCAATGGCGGGAGTAAAGGTACCAAATACAAAACAAAAAATTTCTTTGACATTTTCATTCAGTACTTTTATGTTCAGTGAATCCAATGTATCACGGACTCGTTAAGATTTGACTAACGGCTGTATAAATCGTCTAAGGTTGGACACGTGATTGATAATGGTGATGGTCAATAGTTAATCATTCCATTCAAGACTCACAATATCGCCTTGTGGAATATTTTATATATTTTTTGTATTGTTGTACTCAATAATGCCAGTTAGTTGCGGCAGTGTGCAAAATAACTGCTACACGTCATGAAATCAGCATCACGTATTGTCGATGAAGCTTAATTGCCACATGACATTGATTTCATCAAACGGGGCACACTGCCATAGCTGATCTTGCTCATGAGTTAAAGATATCTGTTGTTGTAAAATCGCACATTCGAACATAATTTGCCTTTGTTTAAAACAATTATTAGGTCCTTTTCAATTTCGAGAGTTCCAATTGTTTTGTGTGGATTTGGTTAATTTTTTATATACGCAGCAGGAGCGCGAGTGACGTATTAAACTGTACGTTCAGTGAAAAGTCAATTTTAGCAAAAATAAAGTTATTTTTCACGAAAGGAAAAATGGATTCTTCTTTTAAATGAGCTTAAAAGACACTACCAACCCAGTAACAACAATGCCACTTGAGCAGTTACTCGGTGCATTGTACATGCGTTTTGCTTTGTTCCAGTGTTGCCAAGATCGCTGATTTATACCGTACTTTAAATCCTCTTTCCATCATGCCAAACCCGTTGTGCCATCAATAACATTGTAGTCAGGAAACACATTTTTCTCCAAAACTTCTTTGCCTACGTTTTTCCTCAATGTCAATTATCAATTATTAGCGGGACAAACCGCCTCAATTGGAAGCTCAAAATTCAATACTAAACCCTTCAATCTTTCACACGTTTAAATTATTAGAAATGCTCGCAAATACTAGATCACGAATTACAAAGGCTTGCCCGAATTATGAAAATTTGGGTTTAGTGTTACAGTAATAAATAAATTTGATTTTTAGGATGTAATAAAACTTTAGTGAACTATATAGAATAAGCATTTTTGTCACGTATTGATATAGAATCTTTTTCTGGTTACCAAAGAGCTGAGAAAACGTTTGAAATTTGGAATGTGCAGTATTCAATTGCAACAATTGAATCTGTTCAATGTCCTTTTTTTCCACAATTCTTACATTCAAAAACTGTCAGCAAATTAGGTCGACAAATCGTTATACTGTACTAAATAATTTGGATACATGAGATTTTTCAAACTGCTTACACAATACTAGTGCAATAAAACATTGCGTACGTGAATAAAAGTGAAACGTTATGCATTATTTATACAAGTTTCCACACTAATAGTATTTACAGAACAGTCACAAAACCACACATGGTGGAATATATAGTGCAGTCATCATCCTGTCATTAATATTGTACATTTCATTGACACTTTTAAAACTTTAATTCAGACATTAACAAGAGATTCTAGATTACAAAATCTGTAACGCAAAAATTTAACAGGTTTTAGCACACCCAGACAAGTTGCTTTATATTTAGATAAATCTCCAAGTTGTCAATGAAATTAACTTTATATCCCTATACAATTTATATATTTTAACCCTACCGTTTGATGTCTTCAAAATCGTCTTTAATGAAGCTCGAAGAGTGAATTCAATATTTTCCTATGAAAATAAAGACGTTAATTAGAAAATGCTCATCGTCTATACAAAGAAGAAATTTGTGTCATCTTAGTAATTTAATATATTTGCTAACGTAGAGACGTGGACGTTATAAGCAGCCATTGATGAGTACTTTAAGAGTAAAGATACAGTATTCACAAATTTCAGTCTATTATAGGATAAAATTATCGATCAAAGCGTTCAGAAAATGCCTACAATAACCGGGGATTTTCCAGAATCGTCGAAGCGAAGACAGGTCTTGAAGAAGTCGTTGGTTGTCTCGACATCTCATCGCCGCCATTTTGAACTGATATACCGGCGAAACAGTAGCGCCCGTCCATGGTGAAAATTAAAACCATAACTATTGAATCCTTTGCTTGTTTATCTTGGCGTTAAATGACGACGTTTTTGTTTGCTACTAAAATTACTTACAAACAATAAATATTACTTAGCAACAAAGTGGAGATTATTTTAAAATCATCAATCGTTGAGTGTCGACAATTTTACTATTCTTTGATCACATTTTGAAGGTAATTTAATGATACGACTGGATATAGAATACAATACTCCGCAATTCATCATTACAAATATACATTTTACGCATTGTAGCAAAAAAAGTAAGAATCTCGATAACTCAAGTGAGAAAAATGGCAGAACGCGCTCCTCATGTAACTGAATTAATATTATATTCAAGGGAATAGTTATGCATTAATGTCTCATTAATCAGGGTTCTGATGAACTTTCGATTTTCGTTCAACTCGTACTAAGCGAAAATGTAGAAAATCAAATTTTCGGGACTACAAAGATTCGAAAATTAACGTCAGACGGAGGTGTAGATAAGACTAATTCGAAACCATATTATCTTACTTTCTTCTTTTTATTAATTCATATATTTTCTGATAAGATAATCCACACGTCGACGCAATTATTAAAACTGGAGTAGTTTCAAGATTGGTCGACTTTATGAAAATTGAAGGAAACCTTCAATTACAGGTAAGATCTATGCTTTGAATAAACATAAAACGAATTTAAAAAATTGGTTTTTATGTGGTTAGATTAATGCGGCGTGGATTTTAACAAATATCGCATCGGGAACAGACGAACAAACGAAGAGTGTAATCGACGCTGGAGCTGTGCCTGTTTTAATTAAATTATTAGATTCCAAACCCGAGATCTACAAGATCAAGTAAATTAAAGACCAATAACTCTTGTGTTTTGTTTGTGTCAAAATTAGTAACGTTAATCACTTTTATTCTAGGTTGCTTGGGCGTTAGCTAATATAGCAGGCAGCAGCCCAGCTGATTATCGAGAAATACTTTTCGAAAACGGAATTATGGACCCTTTATTACGGTAAAGAGAGTAACAACAAACTAAACTAAACTAAACTAAACCAAACCATTTTCAAACGTAGCATTCTGAATCAAGAAAATATATCTAAGAGTGCAATGAGTGCAGTGTGGATGTTGAGCAATCTTTGCAGAGGCAACTTACCTCGTCATATTTTGAAAAAAATTTCGTCCAGTTTGCCAGCTTTGTCGAAACTGCTTTCTCACGCTGATCCTGGTATTTTATCTT